>JANHGL010007377.1:0-21152 GCA_024611195.1 Ceyx melanurus | reverse complement strand
GCAGAGGTGGAGGATGAGTCAGAACAGGCTGCAGAAACGAGCAGCAGTTTATGAGCATCACTGGGGAAAAAAAAAAAAAGAATAGCAAGTTTCTCCACAAGGCACCAGAGCAGAACCTGGGTCCTGATTTCTGCAGCCTCCAGCCTGCCCCAGGCTCCTGGACTCCAGCACATCCCCTGAGCACAAGGGAGCTGCCAGGAGCCCGGGGCAGGCTGGGGGCTGGTCTGCAAGGGGTGCCTTAGTCCCTGGTTTGCAGCAGGCAGGCTCCAGGCGTGTCTCTGCACTAGCAGCCTGCTGGAGCCTGCTCAGCTCCCCAGGGTCCGTGGCACACGTGTCTGAGCCATGTCATGGAGCAGGGAAGGAAGTGCATTAGGCAAGTGGGAGATAAAAAGCAGTTACAGTGCTGCTGCATCTCTCTCAGCAGCTGTAAACCCTGTTATGTTGTTAGAAGAAGTGTAGTGCCTGAGCAAAAAGCTCTCGTGTATTGTCTTCAGTCACAGTCTATATATTTTCTGGTGAGGTAAAAATAGCTCTTCTTTTTCAGGATATGCAGAGAGCAGAGGCTCCTGCTAACATCAAAGGAGAGCGACAGCTTTCCCCTGGGTGCGTGTGGCCTCAGCTGGCAGGAGCAGTAGCTCTCTTAATTCTTGCCTTGCTTCAGCTTGGTGCAAAAGGAACAACGTGCTGGTCTCCAGCTCCCTGTTCAGAGCTCTGGACCAGCCCCTGTTCCTCTCTGCGCTCATTGCTGCTGGACCCAGCACTGCACATCACTGGGGGAGTGATGGGTGGCATAGACCAGAACAAGATCTTGATGCTGCTAATTAGAAAAGCCCTGAGGAGCTGTGGGAATGGACAGGGGGTCGGTCACAGAGCTGCAGGCTGTGGCACCAGGGGATCCTTATCAGAGGGATCATGCTGCTGTGTAGGGGCAGCTCCCACGTCCTTGCTCCAGGCAGATTAAGCTCTTTCTGATATCCACCCTCCTCACAGTCCTGAACCTGTTCCAGCTTCAGCAGCCAGCAAAAGGGACCTGTGAGGGGGAAAGGAAGGAGCCAAATGGCAGGGCAGGTGCTCTTTGTATCTGAACGTGGTCATCATGGACCAGGTTAACCTTGGCCCTGAACTGCACCACAGTGACAGTCCAGAGCTGCCTCTCCTGTCCAGAGTACATAGAGATGGCTTTCTGAAAGCTGGGTTATGTGCTGGTGGAGGATTGCACATGATGGAGATGCCAGCCTGGTATCTGCCCTCTCTCCAGTAGGGCTGCAAGTTCCCTCCCTTCCCACGCTCCCCCCAGAGGCCTCGGGATTTCTGCCCTGCCAGCCATGCCAAGCTCTCTCCCAGCTCTGTCAGCCCCTTGCTGCGGGGCTCCTGCACACTTGGAGTCACCCAGTGCTGGGTGGTTGGGCTCCCCTCTGCATTCTGCTCTGGGCACCTCTGCTGGGCATAGAAACCCTTGGCCAATGTGCTGTGTGCCCTGGAGAGGCCTTGTGTTGGGAAATCTCCACTCAGCAGAAAGCAGCATGGACAGAGCTTTACTGGGGTCAGGGGGTGACAGGAGAGCACTGGCTGGTCAGAGGCTTTCCAGGCATGGGCTCTTGTGCCCTGACTCTCATCAGTCCTGTTAAGATCTGTGGACATGCCCTGTGTGCAGAGGGGAGTGTGATGAGAGAACACAACTTGGGTGTATGGATTTGTCCTTGAATCAGATGAATTTTCCTGATGTTTTTGCTTCTCCCTTTCATCTGGGTTTGCAGCACTTGCCTGGGAGCTGGTTCTTGGTGCTCTGTTGGCCGTGTGCCTGAGGCTTTGCTCCTGTGGCCTCTCTGGAGATGCTGAATGCTGTCTTCTGCTCAGCAGGCAGGAACCTGCCAGTAGGTTTTATTTCCTCTGTGGGAACCACTGGGAGTGTCAGGTCTCTGTAAATTCAGATAGGAGAGGAGGTTTCTGTGAGGCAGACAGGGTGATTTCTGTTTCTGGGTTGTTTTGAGTTTAATTTCCAATTCATTTTTTCTGATCTTCCCTGATCATCTTAGAAAGACCCTCGGTGCCAACTCTGACTGCTCTTAATCTTAGCAGCTCTTTCAGTGTGTTTCCAGGACTGACTCTTCCCATGAGATGAGAAAGGATCCAGGTTATCACCTGCAGACCTGCAAGGCAGGGAGCTCCAAGTGAATTGTGTCTCCAGAGAACTCCCTGGGTTGGGCAGTTGTTAAAAACAAACTAGGATGCTGATGTAAGGTTTTGCTGTCTGCTGAAAATAATGCCCCCAAGGTGAGGATTGTGCCCAAACTCCCTGGCAAGGGGTCTGACCGTTGTTTGACAACTTTTTGCTCCTCCTGGCATGGGAAGTAATCTGTTATCTGCACTGTAATCCCTTCTCTGGTGTCAGAGCAGCATCTCTTTGGTGAGGACAAAGGACCAGAGACTCTGAAGATAAGCAGCAGAGACCAGGGAAGGGGAAAGTCAGAGGCTGGGTGATGTGACTGAGGATGGAGACCCTGGAGCTCCCTGTAGCACTTGCAGGATGACTCTGGCTATGCAATACCCTGGGTAGAGTGAAGAAAATACAGCCCCTTTAAAAGATATCCCAGTGACTGCAAGCTCCCTGGCTCTTCCCTCTCCATAGCTAGTCCTTGCATCTCTCCCAGTGGAGCAGGGAATCAGCTGCTTTCCAGTGCCTGTTGCACTTTGTTCCTGCAGGCTGAGAAGGTGCTGCTGGCACTGGCTGTGCTGCCCCTCACCAGCTGGTTGTGTGGCACGGGCAGGGTTGCTCTCCAGGCACTGCTGGAGCCAGAGGCTTCTTGGAAAGGGCACCCGATCCCTTTCTCTGGCATCTTTGGCCCTGTCTGTAGGACAGGTACCCAGGCAGTTCCACAGACCTCTGTGCCTGTCCTTGTAGTGAACACATCCCAGCTCCTCAGCAAGGAGTTGGCTCAGCCCTTCCTCGTGCCAAGTGCTGTACAAACAGGGGAGGGTTGCAGTCCTTGCCCAGGCTGCCTCCTCACTTCGCCACGAGCTGCAGACAGAAGAGACAAGTGGGCAGGTGGGGTAAGGAGGGCAGTGAAGCAGGATGCACATGTGCCTCTTGCCAGCCTGGAACGGTGTCGCGACGTGCCTTTGTGTCCCAGAAAACACTGTGAGATCAGCACAAGGCCCTGCACTCGTTTGCACGGGGGAATCATCTATTTGGAGCATTTAGCAGCTTACACACAGTGGGCTTCTGACAACCGCAGCCACCTTTCATGGAAGGAGGCACCGCTGAGAGCCTCCCTCCCTTTATCAGCGACATGCAGGAGTAGCTGATGGGAGCTCCTCCCTGGGTGGGAGTGAGAGCAAAGACACTGCCAGGAGAGATTAGAGCAGGAGCCTGACCACAGCCAGGAGACAGAGCAGGATTACTGAACCTCTGGCTGCAGCTCTCCGAGTCCAGCCTGAGCCTCTGGTTTGGCAGAAATCCCCCTTGGCTTATTCCTTAGCCACGCTGCAGTGCAACGGGCTCGGTCGGGTCCAGGCTGCTCATGTTGGGGTGGAGGGGCTGGGACATTCATCCAGCAGCAGGAATGCTTGTGGGGTGGTGCTGTGAGAGCAGGAGAAGATGATTCACATCGTCTGAGAAGATGCCTGTGAATGAGAGCAGAGCCACTAAGCAGGGTCAGGAGAGGGAAAGGGAAAATATTTGACTGTCAGCAGGCAAGGGAAGCTCTTTACTGGAAGAGAAGAAAGGGCAGGAGGCAGAAGCACAGTCTGGGTGGCTGTGCTGTGTTTTTTACTTTAGAAGGTCTTGGAGCACTTTGGAAAGTCCTTGTCTGAGGCTTCTCCCCCAGAGAATCACTGGCAGCAACCTCCTGATGCTTCACAGCATAGATGTCCACGGGTTTGTGGAGCACGACGCGTGTGTGTGTGGGATCTGGCAGTCGTGTAAACGTGCAAGAGCTCCACGGTGGCAAGGGAGGCAGTTTGATTTCTCCCTTGGCACAGCTCCTTCTGGAAACCCGCTAGGAAGGCAAAGTAGAATGGAAGGAAATGCTCCAAACTCCAAAGAAAGGAAAGAAGCCAGTAGAGGCAATCTCTGCATCTGGAGGCCATTGCTGTGTGTCCTGGGGCACGTGGGGAGTGAGCAGGTGCACGTGTGTGTGCACGGGCGGGTGCTGCAGCGTGAGGTGCCACGCTTCGTGCTGGTCTGTGCCCGGTGGCGTCAGTGCTGTGCCCACTGCCACCTCTGTGTGTGGCTCTTTGCTAGGCACATCTCCCCACGGCCGTGGGCTCTCTGCATCACTTGCTGTCCCTGCTCCCTCCTGCTGAAGCTCAGGAGGTGGCCCTGCCCCAGCCCGTGCTTCAGCTCCCTGCCTCAGCAGGCGTTGTCTGAGCCTCTGTGATGCCCCACGGCTCGGCGAGCTGTTGCCAGGAGCTGTGCCCTGAGCGTGAGGCTGGCAGTCCCAACAGGCACGCTGGCAGCAGCAGGGCAGGGTGACTGCAGCTCTCCTGCCTCTGCTTCTACTCGGGGAGCTGAGCTGTGCTTTCTCCTCTGGCTGATGCCCCCCATCTCCCCGTGGGTCTCCAGAGCTGCAGAGTGGCAGTGCCTCGGAACCACTAGAGCCTCAGCACTCCCTCCAGGGCCCCGGGTCCCACTGTGCAGAGGGGCAGGAGGAAACCACGACCCCTCTCCTCTGTGGCACGTGTTACCTGTGAAAAGCCAGGCTGCTGGGCATGGCTGCAGGGCTGCTCTTCTCTCTGCTCTTCCCGAGGTGGTACCTGCAGCTCTGACCTGCTCCCTGCTCTTGGCAGCACTCATCTGCTTTCCGGAGGCAGCTTGGTATTAAATATCCTGTCTGACACAATAATGGAGAGAAAATGAACAAATTCCATTAGTGGCTGGCGATCCCTGCAGGGTCTGCGCTGGAGCGAGGAGGGAGTCTGTATTTTTAGATAGGATGCAATGTAACTTACTGGCTCTCTGGAAGCTGGGGAGTAGATAACCAAGGAGGCAGAGAGGGGACACGGGGCTCAGGTTTCAGCTGAAGTGCCCGGGCTATGGCAGCACGAAAGGGCAGGTCGGGTCCAGACGTGGCCGTGAGTACTCAACGCGCTCCTCGGTGCCCGCGGAACCCTCCGCTTTGCCTTACTGCTTTTGCTTTCTGCCTGCAGTGGCTGATGCTGCTCGTGCTGGGGCTTCGGCAGCCCCTCCGCTGCTGGATCCCGGGCAGTTTCCCGGGTTTCATCCCCGCAGCTCCCTGGCTGAGCCGAGCTTTGGCTTCCCGAGCCGTTCGCTGTCGCGGGTCTGCGCTGCGGCCGTGCTGGCAGAGCCGAGGTGCTTGCCCCGCCGTGGGGCCCTGACCTGAGATGCAGAGGTTTCTAGCAAGGTCTGGAGTTGGAAAAGCTCTTTGTGCTCGACCTGTTGCTCGGAGCTGCCGGTGTCTCCCTGCCACAGCCCGGCCAGCACGCGGGGCACGGCCGCTGGCTCTGCCTTCGGCCCCTCGCTGCAGGCCATCCTGCTGGAACAGAGGTACCACGGCGTGTCCTCTCTCTGCTCACAGCCCTCTGTACAGACAGCAGCTCTGCTGCTGCGAATCCGGGGGCTCTTCCCAGATGGACAGGGCTCTCTCCTGAGGTGGCAGCGAGCGGAGCCAGCTGGCACGGGGGGGCTCATGCGGTCAGCACGTGTTCCCCCCACGCGCGGAGGCTGCGTGCCAGGGCAGGGCATGGTGGGGCTGCCTTCCACCACCTGTCCCTCTGACCCCAGGGGCTGCCACTGAAGGGGCCATGGCACCCAGCCAGTGCTGCAGGAGCCCAGGCTGGGCTCTGCAGGGTGTGCCTGGCACGGTGAAGGGCAGGGTGGGCAGGAGACCCTGTCTGTGAACCTTCCTTCTGCAGGGTGTAGCGGGGCGGTGGGCTCAGGGCATGACTGTGCTTCTCTGAGGTAGGAGGGCTGGGCAGAAAGGGTTGACTCAGGGAGGCAGATGGAGAAGAGCAGAAGGCAGCCAAGTTGTGATGCTCCAAATTCAAATGGCTGAGGCTGCAAAGAGAAGGGAAGGGAGGAGCTCTGAACCCATGCAGAGCATCATCCTGCCCAGGCCTGCCTCCAGTGCTCTCTTCTGTGGCCGTGCTGCTTCCAGCTCCTGCCTGGGAGTTCCTGGTCTTGGATGCTTCTCCACGGCCAGGCTGTGAGCATTGCAGGCTGGCCTGGGATGGCAGGATGTGGGCTCACATAGCCCAGAAGGTTCCTTGGTTGGTCCCTATGTGAGTGGTACAAGAAGGATTCTGATTTTTTTATTGCACCTGAAGAGAGAGGAGTGTGTCCTTCACCTTTGCCATGGGTGCCTCAGGACTATGGCTGCAGAGAGCCGTTTGGGCTGGACCCAGCAGGCAGGCACCAGTTACCTGTGCAGGGTCCCAGCCTCAGAGAGCCCTGGGTGCATTTCCAGGGTGTGGTGAGCCACAGTGTGGTTTCATCTGCTGCCCCACGCTGCTGAATGCTGTGCCCCCCTGGGCAGCTGCCCTCCATGGTGCAGGGGGCCCTGCCTTGCTCCTGTCAGGAAGGGGCTGTGACTCTCTGCCTGGGGGGGCTCAGCTCATAGTCCCTGGAGCTGATGCTCTAAACTCAGCACTGCAGCTGCCCAGCGGGTTCTGGAGAACAGCAGGGGTGGGATTGCCCCAGTCTAGGCTTTGTCCTTTACTGCAACCTCAGCCAGGACACAGAGGAGTTTGCTGGGTCAGGGGGGGTGCCATGTTTGCAGGAGTCCCCTTAGAGCTTCCTCCCTACCCCACCCACAGTACTGGGGTGAGCTGCAGCCCTCACATGGCTCTCCTGCCCCATCACCCGGATGCTCTTCACTCCAAGTCCACGTCCCAGCCCTGCCTTTTCCAATCTGATTTGGAGCCCCTCATTCTGTCCCAGCAGCTCCCACCTTGACCCATCCAGCTTCTGCCTTTTCTGCCTGGTCTCTGTAGCCATGGTCTCTGCATCAGAGTGAAGAGCTGGCCCTGTGCTGCTGATGGGGGGAACCAGGGGGCTCCAAGTCTCATGCTTTTTCTTTTTTCCCTCCCCCAAGGCCGATGCTGCCACCAGTTTCTTGAGAGCTGCAAGATCTGGGAACCTGGACAAAGCCTTGGATCACCTCCGGAATGGGGTAGATATTAACACCTGCAACCAGGTAGGTGAAACCCACAGTGCTTTTGGTACCTTGTGAAAATGTGCCATGTGGTGGCTCCCTTCCTTACACCTTGGGGTGCAGGCAGGAGGCTCCCCAGGGCTGCTCTGCTCTTTGTAGCTGACTGGGAGCACCTGCCCTGATCCCAGAGTCCTACCTGCCATGGAGCAGGGTGAGTTGGCTGGTAATGGCACCTAGGAGAGCCAGCCTGTGCTGACCCCACTCCCCTCCCATGCCTGGCTCCTGCTGAAGCATCCAGGGGTGCGACAAAAGAGCTGCTTTGTTGGATGGAGAGCCCCACAGCAGCTCTGCTGTGCGAGGTGATTTCTGGGGATGATCTGCACTGCCAAGGCATTGTGCAGTCTCCACACATGTCTCCAGAGCTGGGGGGTGCCTGGCTGAGGGGTGGGTGCTCAGCACCCTGGCAGAACTGGAGCCATGGCTGCCAGCATGGTGGGGGGTGCAGAGCTGGGTGTCCTGGCAGAGCCCATCCCCTCCCATCACCACCACCCTCTCCTAGCCCAGAGCAGAGACAGGGCTGCTCCATGAAAGGAGATCTGCAGGCACAGAGGAATTGTTCACACGTAATCAACAGAACATTTTGTATCTGTGTAGCTGCCAAATGCAAGTGGCTCAGGCTGAATTGGGGCAGGTGCTGTAGGGAGAGACTCGAGGGGTTTGGGCAGAGCAGGAGGGACAGACAGACTGCACTGCTGGCTGCTCTCCAGAGCAGTGGAGATGCTGGGCAGGCTGACTCAGCAGGTAGCACAAATGTATATTCACCTGGTTCAGTAGCAATTCTCCAAACCAAGAGTAGTTCAGACCTCCTGGTGTGTGCACTGCAGTGGGCAGTGGAGTCCCTGCAGACAGGTTCCCTCAGGAAGCAGCACTGTCTCCTCTCCTTTCCTTCCTGGAGGTACCATGCAGGGATGCTGGGCTGCTGCAGGCCCCTGGGACAGGCTGCAGCTTGCATCCCTCTCCCGGGACCCTAGATGAGGTTTGGGAACATGCAGGAAATGCTTATTTAGTTCATCACTGCATTACTGGAATTATTGGTTCATCATCAGCATCCAAATACTCTCAAAGACTTGTGTCCTGGGGCTGTGTGGAGACAGGATTTAGATCAGAGGGTTCTGTGAGGGAGAAGAGGTAAAAGATTTTCAGTGTCAGACTCCTTTGAAGATGACCTCTTCCATGGGTCCTGTTGGTGGGTTAGAGGCTCTGACCCCATAACCCTTCTGAAGATGTACAGGGATTAAAGAGAGGCCGGGATGTGTCACATGCTTGCACTGAGCTTCAGGACTTGGCTTGCACTGAGCACCCAGCAGATCATGAACCTGCTCCTGGCAGGACCTCCCAGGTTGCTTCATTCCAGCATCTGGTCCAGTCATTGCACCAGCTGCTGCTCCCTGATTCTCTCCTGCAGGAGCAGAAGCCCCTGTGTCCATCACACTGCTCCTGCTTCCAGACCCTTAGCTGGAGATGAGCAGAGACAAACTGGTGTCCAGTGCACCCACCCGGCCCAGACAGCAGGGAGATCCTGCTGCTGCTGTCTGTCTGTCCATCCTGCTGTCCTCCCCGGGAGGGCTGGGGACTCTGCCATGTGTGGCACGTTCGTGTGTGGCTGGGGTGTGCAGAGGCTGGAGCAGAGCCTGGCAGGGACAGTCACCTTGGATTCCCTCCTGGCAGTTTGTGAGTGTCTGCAGGAGGGGGGCAGGAGTAGCTGGGGGCCCTGCTTGGCTGTGCTGGCCCCTGCCTTCTGAGGGGAGACTCCACAAGCAGAGCACACCCGTGGATGTTCACACGGTCACCATGAGGAGGGCTCCTGTGCCACGGAGCAGTAGGTGGTCCTGGAGGGGGCTCTGCAAACTGGCCCAGCCACGAGCTGAAGGTGATGGCTTTGAACTGCTTCCTCACCCGAGACACAGCCAGCTGCCAGCTGTCCCCACTGACTGGCTGCAAGTCCTGTTTCCAGCCAGATTTCTGATGCTGGTGAGGAGATGTCACACCGTGATGGGGAGCATGTGGGCACGACAGTATGAAGCACTTCTTTCAGTGATGCCTTTGCACTGGTTCCTGCCATCATCCTGAGGTTAGATGGCACTTCGGGGTTTCCTTCTGAGGAATATCAGACCTGTGGGAAAGGTCCAACCTCACATGTCCTGTATAAAATAAAGAGGGATATATGTGGTCAGACCTATCCCACAGGCCCTGTATTCTTACTCAAGTGCAGAGACCTTGACATGCCATCTGATCTTCATCCCATCGATTTACCCCTTCACTGCCATCTGCACCGCTGTCTTCATCATCCACCTCCCTCGTGGTTCAAACCCCTACGAGCTCTCATCTCATCCCTGTGGAACTGCAGACCTGAGGATGAGCAGACCTTGCTGCCAGGACCCTCCCCAGCAGGGAACAGCACCGTGCCAGCACACGGGTGCCAGGCTCTGTTGGGGGTGGCCGCTCACTGTCCCAAAGGGCAGCTGGTGGCAGGGCCCTGCTTTGGTGCAGGTTAAGTGCAAAGAGCTGAAGGGGGAAGCAGTGCTTTGTGAGGGGAATGCAGCCCCTTTCAAAGGAAGCACATCCCGTGGCAGTGGTGGGGCAGAGGAGCTCTCAAGCTAAAGCAAATGTGCAGAGCAGCCTGTGCCCTGCCTAGAGCAGAGAGGAGATGGGGTCAGGGTAGCCAGGCCTGGCTGGGGAGCCTTTTCCTGTGGCTGTGTCTGTGCTGGGGGTGTTGCAGCATTCCCAGTCTATTTTCCCTTGAAATCAGGCTGTTGATGCTTGAGGCTCTAGGGGTCTTTGGAGGCAGTGTGCTGAGGAAGCTCAGGGATCTTTAGGTCTTTGCTTTTTGTGCTGCAATCAGAGTTGAGCAAAAGAATCTGTGACTCGTCAGCTGTGATCCTGGATATCTGTGCTTTGAGTGAGAGAGGCTGGGAAACCTTTTTCTAGCATGATAACACTCCTGAAGCTATTCTGCATTTAACTGGAGCACTGAGGTCTGGAACTGGAGGCTCCTTGGGCATTTTCTGCTCCCTTACCTATACTCAGGTTGGGATGAAGCAATCCTGTGCAGTGACCTTCCAGTGCTCCCCAGGAGCCAAAGCAGATGGTTGGGAGTTGGAGCACTCGGGCAGGGCTGGGTGCAGTGGTGGGTAAACATAGTGCATCCACCTGGGAGCAGGGAGGGACAAGAGTTTTCCTCTTGGGAATGAAGGGACACATGAAATTGCCTGCAAGAATTATCCTCCTTGTCAGCAAATACCCTTCTGTTCACATCTGGTGAAAGGGGGTGTCAGAAGCTGTGTTAGCAGCCTCTGGGTGCTGACTGGCCCAAAAGCTCCTCCTGACAGCCCAGGGGTGCTCAAAGGGCACTGGCCAGCCCTTTGCTCCTAGCAAAGGTTCCATGTGTAGGAAGAAGGTGAGCTAAACTGGGCTGTGTTTAGCTCATGTTCCTGAGAAGTCACTTGAGCTGTTTGGGGTCTTCCTGGAACTGGTGTTGCTTAGCAGTGGCACAGCCAACACTTTCTCTGCACCCCTTGCTTGAGGCACGTGAAGGTTTAAGGTGTGCATGTGCACTTAGCCAGCAGCTCTGCTGCATCCTCATTCTGAGCTGCATGCAGAGCTCAGCCCTGTGCTTTAGGCTTGAAAAGCCTAAATGTGGGCAGGTGATCGTGGCAAAAAGTCACTTGAGCAAAGATTGGAGTTGACATTGGGGATGTGTCATGAGCAGGGAGAACTGAAATAGTGCCTGTGGCTCCAAACACACAGGCTGAGCTGTGGTGCCACCTATCCGTTGGGAATATCTGCAGGGGCTGTGTGTTTTGCTCATGGAGAAACCTCCAGCACTCTTCAGAAGCTGCAGCAGCTCTGGCAGCATGGGGGTAACCATGGCTGATGCCAGCACAAGGCTTGAGGGCAAGGCTCCTGCTCCCACCAGCCTGGACATTCTCCAGCAGGGGCCAAGTGCCCACATTAACATCTGCAAAAGAGCTTGGAGTGGTGGGTTCCCTGGAGAGCCCCAGCCCCAGCAGATGGATAATGCCCCTCTCCCAACTTTGCTTCCTCCAGAATGGGCTGAATGCCTTGCACTTGGCCTCCAAGGAGGGCCATGTGAAAATGGTGGTGGAGCTGCTGCACAAGGAGATTGTTCTGGAGACAACGACCAAGGTAAGGGCCATGAGTCTGCTCACACTAGTCACGCTCTGCACCCTGACAGAGGGACCAGACTCACTTCATGCTGCCAACAGTGCCTGGGTACTGTTGTTGCAACCCTGAAGTGCTCTGGCACTCCATAAAGACCATAATCACTCTCTCCCTGCATCACGGTGCCAGTGTCTGCCCAGCGAGGAGCCAGGCAAGGCCGTGAGCAGGGCTGGCAAAAGAGCAGCCTCCAGAGCAGCCTCCAGCTCCATCTGAAGGGTTGTGGAGAGCAGGGGAGGGGTGGGGGGCAGAGCAGCCCGGCACCCTGCCACACCACCCGATGGCACAAGTCGGAAGAGCCAGTGTCTGCGTTTTCCAGCCTGCTTCTCATCCCCGAGCTCTGCTGGGATGCTTTGGCTGTCAGGGTGCTGCAGCTCTGCCTGGAGACTGCCAGCTCAGCCCCCCCTCTCCCTCCTCCCCTCCGCACCTCCTGGTGCTGGAGATTCACGGAGCCTGACGGTGCGTCCGGCTTCTGCTGCCAGGCTGTGCAGGGGAAGGATGAAATCACTCTGTTCCCTGGCCAGCAGGCAGGCAGGGTGGCTGCTCTGGTGGAGCAAGAGCTGCCTGACCCCACGGGCTGCCCCTGCCCAGCTGCTCCGTTGGCCTCCGTGAGGTGTTAGCATGTCAGGCCCCTCTCTCTCTGGCATCCTGGGCTGCTCCAGCCCCTGAGTGCTGCCCCATGGTGTCTTGCAGAAGGGGAACACAGCCCTGCACATCGCTGCCCTGGCTGGACAGCAGGACGTGGTCCGGGAACTGGTGAACTACGGGGCCAACGTCAACGCCCAGTCACAGGTACGGGGAGCTGGGCTGGGAAAGGCACCCAGAGTGCACAACGGGCCTCGTGGCAGGAGCTGTGACACTTCATCAGCCCTTTACAGGTCCTATTCAGGGGCAAGGGCTGCTCAACCAGGGTCCCAAAAGTAGACAAGTGTGTGTAGTGGTGAGGAGGGCTCTTGACGTGGTCTGTCTGCTGAGGCAGCACACACCAGTGCACAGAACTCACCCTGGAAGGACTCGTGGCCAATGCTGTGAGGTCTCCAGCAGCTCCTGCAGCTCTGCACCACTATGCCTCCTCTGCTCACTCTTTCTTGGGGCTGCAAGCTCTCCAGCTTTTGCCTGATGGGAGAAAAGTCCCTGAATGGAGGGGCAGTAGTGACAGTGAGCAGAATGCAGCAACTCCTGGGTTGACTGTTGTGAAGCATTCCCTGGTTCTTCCTGGATGTGGGATCCTTGGGCTCCAGCTCTCCTTCTTCCTTTTTCCCAACCCACACTCTGTACACTTTTGCCCCAGTTGGGTGAGCTGGGGGTGAGGATTTTGTTGGGGTGTAGGTCTGCGTGGAGCTGGAGAAACTGGAGGAAGAGTGGTGTTGATGTGCATGTCCCTGTGCTTGCAGAAAGGCTTCACACCCCTCTACATGGCAGCACAGGAAAACCACCTGGAAGTCGTCAAGTTCCTGCTGGAAAACGGAGCCAACCAGAATGTAGCCACAGAGGTGAGACCCTTGGGGAGGACCCCGGGGCTCTGCTTGTCGGGGCTGCTCTCGGATGCACCAAGTGCTGCTGGGGCTCCTTGTCCCTCCCCTTACTCACCTGCCTGTCCTCGGCAGGACGGCTTCACGCCTCTAGCCGTGGCTCTGCAGCAGGGCCACGAGAACGTGGTCGCTCACCTCATCAACTATGGGACGAAGGGCAAGGTGCGTCTGCCCGCCCTGCACATCGCCGCCCGCAACGACGACACGCGCACGGCGGCCGTGCTGCTGCAGAACGACCCCAACGCCGACGTCCTCTCCAAGGTTGGGGGGCATTCCCATCCGGGGAGAGTGGCAGCCTGCTAGGCTGTCTGTGTCCATCCTTTCAGCAGGGAGCATGTGTCTGGCTGGGCTGATCCCTCTTCTTTCCCCTAGACTGGGTTTACCCCCTTGCACATTGCAGCCCACTACGAGAATCTGAGCGTGGCCCAGCTGCTGCTGAACCGTGGAGCCAGCGTCAACTTCACGCCCCAGGTGAGTGTGGAGCGGGCAGGCTGGCACTGTAGCAGCTCTGGAGGAGCATGCTGTGCCTCCTTTCCATGCAGGTGCAGCAGCAGCTGCCAGGCTGCACTGGGGAGGTGGGACCCTGCAGAAGGTGGCACACTGGTGCATGCCTGGGGAGTTGTTAAAAACCCACGTGGGCCTCTCCTTCCTCTGCCAGATGCAGCCGTGCATCTCTGGGAGGCTCTTCTGTGCCATCTCCAGGCAGGGCTTTAGCGCTGCCCTGCCCTTCTGGCCTTGGCTCACCCCTCACAGCCCCACAGGGGGAAAAGAAGGGGCTGCTTCCTCTAACAGCCTATGGTTCCTTCTGCCAGAACGGGATCACCCCCCTGCACATCGCCTCCCGCCGCGGCAACATCATCATGGTGCGGCTGCTGCTGGACCGCGGCGCCCAGATAGAGACGAGGACCAAGGTGAGGCCTCCTCTGAAGCACCAGCACCTGCGTGGGCTGGCTCCTTCCCCCAGCTCCTCGTGTCCTTGTGCACACCCTGCAGTGTCTCACTGGGTGGGTGAGTGCACCGGGGACCTTCTCTAAGGGGGTTTTTCACTGGTGTCAGTAGAGGTGAGAGGAGACTGCAGTGGGCATGCCCTGAGGACAGGCTCAGTTGTGGCTTATTTTTGCAAACAAGTCCCTGTCCTGCCTGAAGGGAGCCCTGCCCTTCCTTGTCCATGCTGAGCCCTCGAATCCTTCTGTCTCCCCAGGATGAGCTGACCCCTCTGCACTGCGCAGCTCGCAACGGGCACGTGCGAATTGCAGAGATCCTGCTGGACCACGGGGCTCCCATTCAAGCCAAAACCAAGGTACCCGTGGGATTCAGGGGGTTGTGCCTGGTGCCAGGTCCCAGGGCAGCACGGGGAGGGGGTTGTAACAAGCTGTACTCAGCTTCTGGATATCACCATGGGGTTGTTTTCCATCTGTCAAGGAGTAAGGGGCTTCCTGACCTCCTCCTTTGCCCTTTGCCCGAGGGCTGCATGGACCAGCCTTGAGAAGGGGGCAGCCTGGGGACAGCCCATGGCAGCTGCTCCTCAGACCCTGCCCTCTGCTTCCCATCGGTGAGGGGTGCCAGGGCCCTTCTCTGGCAGCACCCTGGGGAAGGTGCTGTCTCTTCTTGCACCGGGGCCGTGGCCAGGGGCGCGGGGCAGGGGCTGGGGGTGGTGCCCAGTGCCCTGCCCAGCCCTGAGGCCCCGCTCCGCGGCGCAGAACGGCTTGTCGCCCATCCACATGGCAGCGCAGGGCGACCACCTGGACTGCGTGCGCCTGCTCCTGCAGTACAGCGCCGAGATCGACGACATCACCCTGGACCACCTCACGCCCCTGCACGTGGCTGCCCACTGCGGCCACCACCGGGTGGCCAAGCTGCTGGTGGAGAAGGGGGCCAAGCCCAACTCCCGAGCCCTGGTGAGTGAGGAGGAGGGAGGGGTGGGCAGGGCAGGGCTGGGGTGGGGGAGAGTGCTCCCGAAAACGACCGTCTGTCCATCTGTCCACCTGCAGAACGGCTTCACACCCCTCCACATTGCCTGCAAGAAAAACCACATCCGGGTGATGGAGCTGCTGCTGAAGACGGGGGCCTCCATCGATGCTGTCACGGAGGTAAGGTGGGCTGCAGCCCGGCCCCACCCTGCAGAATAGGCAGTGCTGCAGGGGATGATGGCCCTGAAGCCTCTGCTGGTCCCCAGGAACCTTCTTCACTGCGGCTCAGAGCTCTTTGAGGAGCTGTTGAGCCTGTCGGTGTTTTCCCACAGCCAGCTCCCTACCAGACAGGGGGATTGCAGGGGTGGGGGACAGCTCTTGGCAACATGTTCCCCTCAGCTGACCTGCCAGGCTGCTGGGGGGAACCCAGTTTACCTCTGTGCTGGAATGTGCCCTGGGGATGGGGAGGAGGAGGCAGGAAGGGATGTTGGTGAGGCCATCAGCCCCCATCTTGGCCCCTCTCTCTCCACAGTCTGGCCTGACCCCCCTGCACGTGGCTGCCTTCATGGGGCACCTGCCCATCGTCAAGACCCTGCTGCAGCGTGGAGCTTCTCCTAACGTCTCCAATGTGGTGAGTGCCACCCTGGCTCAGCCTGTGGGAACTCAGTGTGCCAAGGTCCAGCAGGAGGTGGGGATTGCCCAAGTCCTGCTCTCTCTGCTCTCCTGAGCAATCCCTAGTGCCCTCTGCTTTGTGCTGGCAGGAGGAACCAGTAGGGGCCAGAAGAGGTTGTGGGCACTGCTCTTCTGTGCTCAGACTAGAGGAATGACTGTGGGAAGGCACATCCCCTTCTACAGCCTCACCACTTTATCCTCTCCTTGGTGCAGAAAGTGGAGACACCCCTACACATGGCAGCCAGAGCTGGGCACACGGATGTGGCAAAGTACCTGCTGCAGAACAAAGCCAAAGCCAATGCCAAGGCCAAGGTAGGTGCAGAGACTGAGTGACAGTCCAGCTCTGGGAGCAGCTGGAGCTGGTTTCTTTTCTCTTGCCTGCCCAGAACCCGGCTTGCCAGGGGCTGTGCAACAGCAGGAGCAGGCTGGGGCCCTTTTGGCATGGCAAGCAAGGGACTGGTCCAGATCTGCAAAAACCATCTTCTCTGCCTCCCTCTCAGGATGACCAGACCCCTCTCCACTGTGCAGCTCGCATCGGCCACACTGGCATGGTCAAACTCCTGCTGGAGAACAATGCCAACCCTAACCTGGCTACAACAGCAGGGCACACACCCCTGCACATCACCTCCAGAGAGGGGCACGTGGACACAGCCCTGGCCCTGCTGGAGAAGGGGGCCTCACAGACCTGCATGACCAAGGTAGGCTGCTGTGGCTGCTGCTGCTGGAGGTGTGACCCACCTGGGCAGGCTGCTGGCACAGTGTGCCTGTCACAGGAGGGGCAGCAGGTGCCAGTGATCTCCTTCTCATCCCTGTACACCCTGAAATGGTCTGCCTTTCTCCTCAGAAAGGATTTACCCCTCTCCACGTTGCAGCCAAGTATGGGAAGGTGGATGTGGCAGAGCTGCTGCTGGCACATGACGCTCAGCCCAATGCAGCAGGGAAGGTGAGTGCTGCTCATGTGGAGGTGGGAGGAGTGGTGTGGCATGGGAGAGGCTGTCTCACCTCTCTGTGCTCTCCCCAGAACGGCCTGACCCCGCTGCACGTGGCTGTGCACCACAACAACCTGGACATTGTCAAGCTGCTGCTTCCCAAGGGGAGCTCCCCTCACAGCTCAGCCTGGGTAAGGCTGTCCTGGGTGTCCCTGTGATGACTTGGCTGACATAGGAGGTTCTTCCCCTCCAGAAAGGTTCTCCCCCTCTACTCTGCACTAGTGAGACCACTGAGGGTGTGAGGGTGCCAGAGCCTGGCACAGGCTGCCCAGAGAGGCTGTGGAGTCTCCTGCTCTGGGGACTTTCCAGCCCCACCTGGATCTGTTCCTGTGTGGGCTGCCCTGGGTGACCCTGCTCTGCCAGGGGGTTGCACTCTGATCTCCAGAGGTCCCCTACAAACCCTAACATTCCGTGAGTGGAATTTGGCCTCGGGTCAGGGCTTGTTGCTGTCGGGAAGACGTTTTGGGTGTGAGGCTGCATCCCTGAGCTCTGGCAGTGACTGGGAAGGGCAGGCCTGGTCTGGAGAGGCAAAGTGGCTCCCTCTGTCCCTGCTGGTCTGCCCGGCAGGGGCTGAGCACAGCAACGTGTCCCAGCAGAACGGGTACACCCCCCTGCACATCGCTGCCAAGCAGAACCAGATGGAGGTGGCCAGCAGCCTGCTGCAGTACGGGGCTTCTGCGAACGCCGAGTCGGTGCAGGGGGTCACCCCCCTCCACCTGGCTTCCCAGGAGGGCCACGTGGACATGGTGGCCCTGCTTTTCTCCAAACAAGCCAACGGCAACCTAGGCAACAAGGTGAGCTGTCCTGGTGTGTTCTGCCAGGCTGGAGGGCAATGCCCTGGCAGGGAGTAGCAGACTGCCACCTGTCAGGCTGGTAGTCCAGGCTCCAGTGCCTCCTCCTGGCGCTCAGGGACCAACAGCACTGTGTTGGTCAGTCAGTTTGCCAGATTGGAGACCTGAGTCCCTGCTGGCAGAGCTGCAGTGGTGACATTGCTGCTGTGCTGAGACCTCCCCTGTTTGCAGAGTGGCCTGACTCCTCTCCATCTTGTGGCCCAAGAGGGGCACGTGTTGGTTGCTGATGTTCTGGTGAAACATGGAGTCACAGTGGATGCAACAACCAGGGTAAAGTAGTGCACTGACCATGGCTGTGGTGAAAAACTTGTGGGGAAACTAGTCCTGCTGGAGGGGGGGCTTTGTTTGTCATTTTACAAGAGTCTCCCCTGTCACAGACATCCTTTCCATCTTGTCTGTGTCTTGGGGACTCTTTCTCCTCTTCCCCTCCATCTCCCTGGAGGGATGATTCTTCCATGCTCCCATAGCTCACCCCTGGTGTGTCCTCTGCCCTGGTCCTGGGCTCTCAGGCAGCATCCTTTGTCCATGGGGACTTGCCCATGGGATGCCCATGCCCAAGCCAGGAGGTCAGGAAGCATTGCTGAGGGCAAGCTGAGACCTGGCCTTGTCTTTCAGATGGGCTACACCCCGTTGCACGTGGCCAGCCACTACGGGAACATCAAGCTGGTGAAGTTTTTGCTGCAGCACCAGGCTGATGTCAATGCCAAGACTAAGGTACAGAGATGTCCTGTGCTCTAAGGACCCTTCTGCCCTGGGCAGCAGTGTGTGGGTTGGTGGGGACGGCTTGACCTCCTTCCCTGCTTCCACTTCTCCCTTCCAACACTGCTTTACTCCAGTTGGTGCTGGACAAGCACTGGGCTCTACAGAGCCCTCTGCTTACCTGGAAAGGTGGCTGGTGCCCCTGTACTCCAGGCAATAAGCACAGCAGGAAACCTGGGGGCATTTCTGGGCAGCAGGCTCCCAGAACTGATGTTGGCACCTTCTGTCCTCCCCTGCAGCTGGGCTACACCCCTCTGCACCAGGCAGCCCAGCAGGGCCACACAGACGTGGTGACGCTGCTGCTGAAGCACGGGGCCTCTCCCAACGAGATCAGCACAGTGAGTACGGTGGCCACCCACACTCCTCACCCCGTGCCCAGCCTGGGAGCCCCCCCGGGCTTCTGCTGACCCCGTCCTCCCTGCTCAGAATGGCACCACTCCCCTGGCCATCGCCAAGAGACTGGGATACATTTCTGTCACCGACGTGCTCAAGATTGTCACGGAGGAAACCGACATCCCGGTGAGCCCTGGGGGACTGGGACCCTGAGTAGGAGTCCTGGGGCTGGGAGTGGCCGGGCCAAGGCCCACTGAGCATCTCTGGGTGCCTCACCCGGGCATGCAGAGGGGGCTGTGGGTGGCCATGGCTCCTCTGACTCCGCTCTGCTCCCACAGTCGGTCGGAGACAAGCACCGCATGAGCTTCCCGGAGACTGTGGATGAGATTCTGGATGTGTCTGAGGATGAAGGTGAGGGGCCATTCCAGAGATTTGCTGGCTGGGCCAGCATGGCAGCAGGCCCAGGGATGGGCACTGCCAATCCTGCTGGCTGAGGTGGGGGAGCTGCATGGCCCCATGGTGGTCAGTCTTGCAGAGAGGGCACAGGGGGGCCTCCCAGACTCCTGGGGCAGCACGTCCTGGCTCAGGTGCATTTCCCTGCTCTGTGCAGGAGGGATATGCCTGGATCTCTCCATGGTCCCATGCAGTCAGTGTGCAGAGAGCCCTTGGGCATGCAGAACCCCCCACCATGCCCTGCTCTGTGGGGTAGCACCAGCTCCCAGCCCGTCTGCAGCTGGTCTGCTCCCGCTCCCTCCCACCAAGACCTCACCTTTGCCTCTTCTTACTTTGCAGGCACTGCTCATGTCACAGTAATGGGTATGAAATGTGTCCCCCCTGCCCCAGCTCAATGGCCCATTTCACCCCATGGCCACTAACCATCCGCACACCACGTCCATCTGCTGAGCCTCGCTGCTGGGCTGGTGCCACCTGGCACAGGCCCCGGCCATCGCCCTGCCCATCCGTGTCCGTGCTGCTTGCTGTGTTGTGACTGCATGAATGGGGCTGTCCCCCCACTGCGGGGGAACCCTGGCTCCCCGTCAGCCCCAGGCCCCATCCCCCGTGGGCAGAAGAGCCTGGTTCTGTGATGAACTCGGGTGCCCCTCCGTAACCACCCTGTGCCATCCTGGCCATGGCAGGGCTGAACTCGAGTGCTTGAGGGTCTCCATGGTGCTGTAGCCCTTTCCCCGTCACTGGGGCTCTCTCCCTACTTTGGGAGGTGCTGGACTCCCTCCCACAGGGCACTGGCAAGAGCCAAACCCTGGTGTACTCCTCAGCAGGTGCCAGCTGGACCAGCAAGCAGCGCTGGCTGGCTCGTTCCACCAAGTGGGTGCACGGACACACTCTGCAGTGTTCCAGCATCCTTCCCGTGTCCCCAGCCCTGCCTACACTCTCGTCTCCAACAGCAGCAAGATGTCTGTGGCAGGCTGTGCTCTGTGCTGGGTGCTGTGGGAAAGGGGTCAGCTAGCAGAGGAGGCTCCTGAGAGCCACCACAGCTCCTGTCCCACTGACCTGCAGCACGGGCCTTGTGCTGCCAGTAGACCCCATCTGGCAGAGGAAAAAGTCACCCCGTGGCTGGCTGAGCCCCAGAGGATGAGTGTGTGTGGCCAGCAGTGGGAGCAGAGATGGGCCCCGCTCCAGCCCTGAGGGAAGGGATGGGGACAAGGGTTGAATGTCTGCGTTCCCTTGTCCTGCCTCTTTGCTTGCTGAGACAGCTCTTGGTTTCAGAGGAGGAACTGATTGCCCCAAAGTCCAGGACACCTGATCCCAGGGACCAAGAGGGCAAGAGGGAGATGCTGGAGTTTGTGACCACGATGACACTGGAGCAAACGTAAGAGGCACAGGATGGTGGGGAAGGAACGGGTACAGGGCACAGGGCCAGGTTGGTGCTGGGTTGGAATGCCAGTGGAGTAGGGACATCTCTGAGCAAGGAATGATCTGTGAGCTCCCACTGGAGATCAGAGCAGGCAAAGCTAGTTGGTGTAGTTCCTGCACCAGCACATGGGGACAGCTGGGGGCTGAGGGGCCCATGCCTGCCCCTGTGGCTGTCACTGCCCTTTCCTTTCAGGGTGGAGTCTCCAGCTGTCCTGCAGGTCCCCTGCGTCCCACCTGAGACTGTGGTGACCAAAGCGGAGGAGACTGAGCAGGTAGGACCTGTGGAGACAGAACCTGAGCAAGTCAGCCTGCTGCATGCACCCTCGGTGTCCCCACAGGAGGTGAGCATGGGACACAGCCTGCCACGGTCCCCCAGGCATCACCTGCTGGGGGAGCCCCCGCATCACCACAGAGCCAAAATGGGGGGTGGGTGGTGGGGACAGACTGCCCAGGGAGGATGGACTGTGCAGGAGCTGGCAGGCTTTGCGTCACCCAAAGGACCCTGTGCCCATGGGGGCTCTTCTCTCTCTTACAGCCCTCCAAGGAGTTCGACGAGGACTCCCTGATCCCCAGCAGCCCAGCCACCGAAACCTCGGACAACATCAGCCCGGTGGCCAGCCCCGTGCACACAGGGTGAGTGCCCAGCCCGAGTGGCATACGCGTGCTCTTCACCTGAGCCAGCCGCAAGGTGCCCACCTGCCCTTGCCTCTGCCTGCCTCAGGTTCCTGGTGAGCTTCATGGTGGACGCCCGCGGGGGCTCCATGCGGGGCAGCCGGCACCACGGGCTGCGCGTGGTCATCCCGCCCCGCGCCTGCGCCGCGCCAACCCGCATCACCTGCCGCCTGGTCAAGCCCCAGAAGCTGCCGGCGCCCCCGACGCTCGC
>JANHGL010007375.1:0-12484 GCA_024611195.1 Ceyx melanurus | reverse complement strand
GCAGCCGGTGACCGGCCCCCACCCCTCCCAGGCCACCTCTTCTCGCCATGCCGAGTCCCCGGAGCAGCCGCGAGCGACGCGCCGGCAGCAGCGGCAGCAGCAGCAGCGGCCGCCTGGAATTCCTGTCCCTCGTGAGCCAGCGCAGCCCCGGCGCCCCGGACAGTCCATCACGCCGCAAGGAGTCGGGCAGCTCCGCGGCACAGCTACTGCCCGAGGAGGACTGTATGAAGTTGAACCCCTCCTTCCTAGGCATCGCCCTCAGCTCCCTGCTCGCCATCGATCTCTGGGCCTCCAAGCGACTGGGCGTCTGCGCTGGAGAGAACTCGGCCTGGGGCAGCGCACGTCCCCTCATGAAGGTCATCGAGGTTTCGGGGCATGGCATCCCCTGGCTGTTTGGCACCTTCTGCGGGCTCTGCCAGAGCAACAGCTCAGCGGCCAGGGAGGTGCTGCTCAACCTGCTCTTCGGTGAGGCTGGGGGCTCACCAAAGGGCTCTGAAGGTGGGGGCTGGCTGGAATCCAGAGTGGGGGATGGGATTTGGAGGATGGGGCATTGCTGAGTAAACCTCAGCCTCCTAGTCCTGAGGGAGCCAGCTGATTTTAAGTAACTGGTGCAGGCTCATCTGGGGTGCCTGGTACCAGAATGAGTAACCCTGCAGCTGGAGTGTGTGGTAGCACAGATACAGCTCATCTGGCACAACTCCAACTGCACATCATGAAACTTCTGACAGCTAAACTTCTCTTGCAGTTGCACAAAATCTCACAGAGCTGAACTCTCTTCTTGCTCTTTAGTGTATCAAACATCCCATTCCAGCTGCAGCTGCCTAGAGTTGAGACACCAGCCTGTTCCTTGGAAAGCTGCTCAAGCACACAGATGTTTGCAGCCTCAGGCTCCCCGCAGGCAGTACCTGCATGAATAGATCTATATCAACCAGTGAGGAAACTTGGTTTAAAGCGTGCATTTCAATCCTGTGTGATGTAATATTACCACTACCTTCCACCCCCAGCATCCTGTCCTATTCCCTATTGGGTTTCTTCATTTTTGCTCATTTGGAAACTGAAGTAGCTCCACAGCAACAAACCTAGTTCTTACATTTATTAAGTTGCAAATAGGTGGTAACTCACACATCATTCTATTTTACATTTGCCTGGTGGGAAACATACAGTTTTGTATGTCTTTTTAATCTAGCAGAACACAGTTAAATTACAGTCCCACAACAGAGCTAATAACCTAATCTCTGCTTCAGGGACATCTGTCCCAGCACCAGGGCCTTGTCCAGTCCTCAATGCTCTGGGTCACAGCCACCCATCTCTCTGGGACCCAGGTTGTAGCACCCATGTGGGGAAGGAGTGTCTCCTAAAGTCCAAGCTGAATCTCCAAAACCATATGTGAAAAAGATAAAAAGCAATTGAACTAGGTTTACATGTGGAAAAAAAAACCAAAAAAAAACAAAAAACACCCACATTTGTTCTTAAATTATTAACCAAAGGGAATTAACCGAAATGACTGAAAGATTTGGTGTCCAGAAACAAGCTTTAGGACAAGCAGAAGTCAGCTTCTCATAAGACTTTCTTGGAAGAAGTGCCCTGGCTGTGAGCATTGTGCTAGCAAGGATATGGAAAGCACCCTCTGCCCTACATGACAAGCTGCTCTTGCCAAACGTTGGCTGAACACTTCTCAGGTGCTTTGCTGCAGATTTCCGCTGCAACAGCCTTTAGCTCTCTGGCCCACTATTATTCACATCATCCTTTATTTAGCCCTTGAAAACCAAAGTGTCCTTAACTGTCTGTCATTAATCCCCTCAGCAGCAGGGAGAAGCCAGACAGCAGAAGCCCTGGCACCACACCAGCTCAGAGCCTCTCACACTGAGTTGCAGCTGTATGGTTAAAGCAGGTTGATCATTCACCCGGGTCAGTTTCACCACACCAACACTCCCAGCCATGAGGGTAGGCAAAGCAATGCTGAGTCAGCACATGCTCTCCAGAAGGGAATTGTAGGTAATATTAACCCCCCTGTTGCCTTCAGATGAAGTGTCAGTTTGAGCCCCAGTCATGGCTAGGTCAGATTTTACACAGAAAGCAAAGCCCTCGGGTGCAAGCCAGGCAGAGCCCTGTTGGTGGGATGGGTGAAGGATCTTGTGTTGTCCAAGGGCTGTGTGTTGCAAGAGCAGAGACTGAAGATGTGCTCATGCTGGAGGCCAAGCACTGGCTGAGTGCCATGCTCTCCCTGCCTGGCTATTGGACCTGTGGGAGATACTGCCTTCTCTTAGCAGGTTTCAGTAGCCAAGTGCTTTCTTGGGTAATAACTTTGCTTCGATTCTTGCCTTATTTTCCATGGAGGGGAATAAGAGAAAAAAAATAACAAGAAAACCAAACAAACCACAACAAAAAGTCAGAACCCAAACCTTGCTCACTCACTGTTACTGTCTCCTAGCGTTGCTGCTGGACCTTGTGCTGGTGGCAGTGGTGAAAGGGATCGTCAAGCGACGGCGGCCCAACCACAACAAGATGGACATGTTCGTCACCATCTCTGTGGACAAGTACTCCTTTCCCTCAGGCCATGCCACCAGAGCTGCCCTGGTCTGCCGCTTCGTGCTGCGGCACCTGGTGCTCGCCGTCCCACTGCGGGTGCTCATAGTTCTCTGGGCTCTCATCGTCAGTGTTTCGAGGGTGATGCTGGGCAGGCACAACATGACAGATGTGCTGTTCGGTTTGCTGCTGGGCTACTCGCTGTACAGCGTGGTGGAGTACTGCTGGCTGTCCCCGCTCAGCGCACCCGCCCTCTTTGCGCTCTGGAGCAATTGATGGCCAGCTCCCTCCCAGAGGACGAGGCATGCACCTGGTTTTGTAAGCATGCACAGGGAAGGAATACTGGGACTTGAACTCACATCCTAGACCCCATCTATTCAGCCAAGACTTCAACACTAGCGGTGCTGCAGGCTCCTGGGCTCACACTTAGATGTTTGGTGCAGACTTGCCCTCCTGACAGACTCAGGCAGGGTGTGCACTGGCCAAGCATCTGCACTGACCGTTCTCCCATGGAAAAAAAAATCAGATCAGTCCATGCAGAACCTGAGGAGGTCTCAGCACATTCATCCGGCAGCTGACTGCTGATACTGTGAATCTGCATGCTCTTGCTGGGCACCTGCTGCATTAGCCCATGGTGTATGTGGTATCTTTGCAGAGCCTTCTCTGCAGTCACCCATGTATCTGTATGCTCTAAATACATTGATAGTGTTACTGTTGTGAGTGTGCCCTGTACAGCCTGTTACATAACATTTGTCTGGAGGGGACTTACTGTGTCTGTCCTCGGGTTTATAAGGAGCTCCACCTTCCTAATCAATGCATCTCTTCCTTATTGCACTCATGTTAAGTACTGCACTGAGGCCATATCTTAAGTAGTAAGTTCACAGCTGCCTGGCTCCCAGTGGCATGGGGAAAGGGTGGAGTGACTGAGGGTTTAGTCCATCCATTCCCTCTGCAATACAGTGGGTAATGGTGGATGCAGCTCCGAGCAGCAGCCTGACCCTGAAGATCTTGTGCAGAGCTTCACAGCTCCTTTTCCTCTCCAAAGGGAATTTACATCTCCTAGTGGGTACGACTTCACAGCAATTACCCTTTGCCATCATGTTACCAGTGGTACTGCACAGCAGAGCAAGCCTCTACCCTGTAGCCTAGTGGTCAGCAATACCCTTGCCCAGGCTGCTGGGCAGCTCCAGGAATGGAGCCTTACCTGCACCTCCTGCAGCAAGAGACACTGGCTCTACCGACCACCACCACAGCTCCCTGCATTCCGCACAGTGTGGCTTTCCTACGTTGGCACCACTGCACCTAGCGGCCTGCTTTTCATAGAGGACTGCTTGTCCTTGGTAGGAAGGAACCACAAGGAGCCTGTGTAATGAGCCAGAAAAGGCACAGAATCCACATCAGCAAGGACCACACCCACACAGGGAAAGAGGTTTCTGGACTCAGCTTAAATAGAACTACTGGCATGTGGGTGGGGATGATTGGGCCTGTGAGGCTGGTCACGGCCATTAGAAGCTATTAGTGTGCTAAGGCACTGGAAAGTGGGGATTAAGTCATAGCAAAAACCAGGCAGTGTTTAGTATGCAGTTCCTCTGGCTGAAGTGTGCAGAAGCAGCCTGAGGGCAGTGGGTACAAGCACTCCAGTTCTGTCACCCATCGTCAGTCACACAGGGGCTGAAATTAAAGCACTTAACATGACAAGTTTTCCCCAGAGCTGAGCTTTCCCTGGCACAGTGAGCTGCTGAAGTTATCAGCTGCGAGTTTGCATTCCAGTTCACTCCGCATGCCTGGCAGCTGGTTGGGCCTGTCTGGCATGTGTGCTGCAGTATCTGGACACTGTGGCCAGCCCTCCCACCCTGAGCTCTGTGGTGGCTGTGGGATCACAGACAGGTGGCACACTCTGGTGGGTTAGGGTTTGGAGTCATCAGGGCTTGTTGAGCTGTGTCAAAACACCTTAACTCTATGTTCTCCCAAGCATAGGATGTTTTTCATCCAAGTGGCTCTTACAGTTGCTGTTCTCCTCTATAGTTCCCCAGGCCATAGAGGAGAACAGCAGCAACTGTGACTCTGGCTTGTTCCCACATGAATGGGTGTGCCAGAAGTTGAACCCAGGTTGCTCAGAAGACTCTCCATAAGCTCCACCACCACCACAGCTCCACTGGATCACAGGCTGCCCTGCCACATTCTCACCTCTGCCCTGTTTCTCCCAACCTCTACCAGTGAGAGCTTTTGTCTCCTCTGGTGCTTGTCACTTACAGAATCATAAAAACATTGAATCATTCAGGTTGAAAAAGACTTCTGAGTCCAACCATAAACCTAACACTGACGTGCCCACTTGTCACCACTCCTCTGAGCACAGGTGCCATGCTGCTGATAGGAAAGAGGAGACTGGTGCTTTCTGCTTGCCTTGTCCCACACCACCTCTGACTGCTGCAGAAGCCCTGAGCAGGTGTTTCTGCATGTGCTGCCCCGGGTACTTGCCAGGCATGGATTTCCTGCAGAAAGCAACAAGATGGTCTTGACCAAAATGTCATAGCTAGACCCTGGTGTGCTCCCACAGTCCCCTGTGGCTGACAGCACTGTTCAGCCTGGCCATGAGCCTGAGCACATTGGGAGCAAAGTTCAGGGCTGTGCAGCCTATTGTAGCTGCCAAAGCAGAAGGGCAAACTAGAAGGCAAGGTGTCCAGAGGTTGCATAGCACTGTGGGGGATTGAGAGCTGGGAGAAGTCCCCTATAACTGTCACCCTCAGGCAGTCACTGCAGAGCTTGCAAAAGAGCCAGAAGACATCAGAGAGCAGAACAGGAGGGTAGCACTGCCAGTGTCTCCTCCTCTCCATCCCTGTGCCGATCCCCCTGGTAAGAGATTATTTTGATGCTTTTTGACAGGCAGACGTGGAGTGAGGGCTGGCAGTTCAGTGCCTCTGCCCTGGGTAAAGACCAGCTCCTGCCAGCAGCAAGGGGCAGGAAGAGCTTCGTTACAATTACTGCAAACACGAGTTTTAGACAGTTAAAAATATTTCAGCCGCCGTGATTGACCCCTCCGCAGCACTGCACCTTGCCTTGCTCTGAGGCAAAGATCTCTGGACACAGGAGAGCCCCCCCATGGGCTGTCTGGCAGCGAGTGTGCCAGGAGCCAGCAACCTGCTCCAGAGCTACCTGGTCTGTGCCTCCTGCTGCTGGGGAGAGCTTTTTCTTAACCAGGCCCACCATCAGCACCACCCTGACAGTGTGGAGTACCTCACTCCGAGGTCCTGGTGTCCCCAGAACTGCAATGGCCCAGGAGCAAGCCGTGGCCATGGGGAACACTGCTGACATCCCCAGTCCCAGGGCACAGGGGATATAGGCTATGTGGTGCCAGGTGCCACTGAACAGCTGGTACTACACTTGACCCCGAGATACCAGCGTTAACGGGTTCGGGTTGATAATCCCAGAAATAAAAAATCAGGGCAGTGTTTGTCTACCCGGCGAGCAAACCACAAGGACTAGCTGTGTCTCCACCTCTCCTGAAACCCCACGTCTTTACAGTGTCCCCTTGCATGGGCACTCCCAGCAAGGCGCCTGCGATAGCTTCTTAGCTCACCACCCGAGGCTGCGGCAGGAGCCGCCGGTGGAAAAGCTGAGCTGGAAAAATTGAGCAGGCAGCCGGAAGCCAGCCAAGCGCTGGCTTCCCCTCGTCGGCCCCGTGACGCAGAAGGAGGCCCTGCTGACGGCCGCCACACGCCATGGAGCCTGGCCGCGGGCTGGTGCCGAGGATTGGGGCAGTCCGGTAGAGACTCTTGTGCGGTTCCCGCCTGCACCCGGCCATCCGTGGGCCGCTGCTCCCACCGCCGCAGGTTGGTTGAGGACCTGGCACGCGGCGGGAACCGGGGCGGCAGGATGGGCATCTGCCAAGGGAAGGGAGAGGACAAAGGGCAGGAGAAGGGGCCCACCTGGGAGGGAGCCATCAGCCTCCAAGACAGGCCACAGTGCTCTGGCACGCCTCCTTTGCCGGGGCTCATTGTGGGGCGGGAGATTTCAAGATTCCCTGCCTCTCAGTAACATTTCTCCCCAAGGCACAGAAGGGCAAACCGTGTTGGTGCAAAACCCCAGCCGTTGGGAGACTGGCAGCTGCCTCACAGCCCCAGACAAACTGGGGGCGGTGTCTCAGCTTTGGACTCCCTTGGAGCAGAAGGTAAAAATTTTGCACAGCTGTAGCCCTTGCACCTCAGCCCCACGTCTGTCACTGTCCCTGTCCCCAGGCAGACACATGGTGCTGGAAGGCAGCATGACAAAGAGGGTGGCCATCATTGGAGGTGGCAGCAGCGGGCTCTGTGCCATCAAAGCCTGCCTGCAAGAGGGGCTGGAGCCCATCTGCTTCGAGAGGACCAGGGACATTGGAGGACTCTGGCGGTTTGAGGTAAACCCTGTCAGTCACACGTCCTGCAAAAGTCAGCCAAGTCACAGCCAGTGATCAGTGGCGGCTGGCAGGGCAGCATGCATCCAGCAATGGTGGGGTCCTGGGGGTGAGGCTGAGGGCAGGGGCTCCACAGAAAGGGACACAATGGGAACCCCAGCCATCCCTACCTGTCACTGATCCTGGCAAGCACCAAGCCATGCCCCTCTCCTGCAGGAGCATCCCGAGGAGGGCCGCGCCAGCATCTACCGCTCGGTCATCATCAACACCTCAAAGGAGATGATGTGCTTCAGCGATTTCCCCATCCCCGAGGACTTCCCCAACTACATGCACAACTCCAAGATCATGGAGTACTTCCGCATGTACGCCCAGCACTTCGACCTGCTCCGCCACATCCGCTTCAAGGTGAGAGCCACAGGGGCTGGGGGCCCAGTGGCAGTGGGGCTGGGGTGGGCAGAGTGCCTGATGCCCGCTTCCCCTGTGCCCAGACCAGTGTGTGCCAGGTGGCCAAGCGCCCCGACTTTGCTGCCACGGGCCAGTGGGACGTGGTGACCGAGAGCGAAGGGAAGCAGGAGGTGGCCGTCTTCGACGCCGTGCTAGTGTGCACCGGGCACCACACTGAGGCACACCTCCCGCTGAGCACCTTCCCAGGTACTGCCCCACACCCTGGCATGAGGAGAGACCCCACACAACTCAGCCGTGGCTCTCCCTTGTCTCCCTGTTGCTCTTCCTCCTGGCCCTAGCATTTCCCCTCCTTGCTTCAGCTCCAGGAGCTCTCCCACACGCTCCACAAAGGATCTGGCGGGGCCAGGGATTGTCCCCACCTTAGGTTTTGGAGAGGCGATCCTCCAGCCCAGCACCACAAAGCCAGGCACTCCTTCCTCCCTGCCTACAGGAATCGAGAAGTTCAAGGGCCACTATCTGCACAGCCGAGACTACAAGGACGCTCAGGATTTTATGGACAAGAGGGTCGTTGTCATCGGGATCGGGAACTCGGGCTCAGACCTGGCTGTGGAGATCAGCCAAACGGCCAAGCAGGTGAGTAGTGGCCTGGTGGGCAGGGCAGCCCCCATGGGACACGGTCAGCTTCACAATGCCACCAGCAGCCATGCACTGGCACAGCCACTGCTCTGTCCTGGCACTGGCACCACTGGCACCAGCCACCTGGCAGCGGTGGCACTCGAGACTCTATCCATAAAGGATACCTTCATTTTCAGCCCTGAGCCCCTGGCTGGGGCTGCCCCTGTGTCTCTTCCCTATCTCTCCTTCTGGGCACTGACCACTGGCTCTCTCTGTCCTCTGGGTCTTTGCCCAGCTTTGGGGCAGCACAAAGGGCTATGATCTCGGGGCAAAGACGTGTGTCCCCAGGGCAGCCTCCCAGGACACTCACAGCCTTCAGGAGGTGATGCTTCATTCCCTGCCCAGGTCTTCCTCAGCACACGCCGGGGTGCGTGGATCTTCAACCGTGTTGGACAACAGGGCTACCCCATGGACATCATCTTCACAACCCGCATTAAGGCATTCCTGAAGCAGCTGCTGAGCCCATCCATGGTGAGCGACTTTGCCGAGAAGCAGCTAAACGCCAGGTTCAACCATTCGCACTACGGCCTGAAGCCAAAGCACAGGTGCCAGCAAATGCTCTCCCTGCCCAGGAGGGACCATCTGCCTCCTCCATGCACAGAGCCGCTCAGTGATTTGTGTGCTCCCTGTGCATGGGATGCAGACAAGGAACTGTCCCTGGAAACCTGTTTAATATCTCGGTTGTGCCCAAGCGATGGTCCAGTGGCTGGAGGAGGACAAAGAGAAAAACACCCCATTCCATCACCCTGATGAATCCTTCTACTTTCTAGGATCCTTGACCAGCACCCAACGGTCAACGATGACCTTCCTAACCGCATCATCTCAGGCAGGGTGCTGGTGAAGCCAAACATCCAGGAGTTCACTGAGACATCTGCCATCTTTGAGGATGGCACCAGGGAAGAGATCGATGCTGTGGTCTTTGCCACGGGATACAGCTTCTCCTTCCCATTCCTTGAGAGCTGTGTGAAGGTGGTGGAGAACCAGATCCCCCTCTACAAATTCATGTTCCCCCCTGACCTGGAGAAGCCCACACTGGCTTTCATCGGCCTCATCCAGCCTCTGGGTGCCATCATGCCCATCTCTGAACTCCAGTGTCGCTGGGCCACCCGCGTCTTCAAGGGTAAGCAAGACAAACCTCCCCCAAGGCTGCAGCCTGAGCCTGCACCCCTGGAGCCTGCACCCCTGGTGCCTGCAACACAGTGCCCAGGAGCAGCAGCTGGTGGGGTCATCCTGGCCACTGGCGATGGCATGGCTACTTTCCTGCCGTCCTGGTGAGCCAGGCTTTCTTCTGAGCAGCACAGGAACACCTGTACCCTAAGCCCCATAGGCTGCTCCTTCCCACGCCAAGGAGATCAAAGAGCCCTGGGTGCCAGACCTTGCAGCACAGTGCTGCTGGGAGGGGCACAGCACCCTGTCAAAGGCAGCAGCACAGGGTCCACTTGCCCACTGTGTGCAGCACCCCAATGCTCTGGCTCATCCTCCCTAGGGCTGAACAAGCTGCCCCCGCGGCACGACATGGAGGCCGACATCAAGCAGAAGAGAGATGCGATGGCAAAACGGTAAGAGCCCTGGGAAGGGGGAGTGGACCCTTCTGGGCATGGCTGCTCCTGGGCACCCGTCCCATCCTGCAGCTGCTTCCCAGCGCAGCTGGCCATGTGTCAAAGAGACGTCAGCGACACGCTCACCCGCGCTGCACCCACCCGCTTCCCCTTCCCGATGGCGGGCTGCCCAGTGTCGCCGGCCCCCTGGACATCTGCTGGCAGATGACACCTGCCCTCCCTGCCCGCAGGTACGTGAGGAGCCGGCGGCACACCATCCAGGTGGATTACATCCCCTACATGGACGAGCTCGCCTCCCAGGTGGGCGTCAAGCCCAACCTGCTCACCCTCTTCATCACTGACCCCAGGCTGGCGCTGGAGGTGGCCTTTGGTCCCTGCACACCGTACCAGTACCGCCTGCGGGGCCCGGGCCAGTGGGGAGGTGCCAGGGAGGCCATCCTCACCCAGCAGCAGCGCATCATCAAGCCCCTGCAGACGCGGCCCGTGGAGGAGAATCCCTCAGTCCCCACCATGACCCTCTTCTTCAAGCTGGTTGGGGCCATGGCCATCCTTGCTATCATTTTTGCCTTCTTGTAGGTGCTCTGCAAGCATGGGAAGGGAGGCTTTGTCACGTGCCAGGGGGCTGGACAGCCAACCCTGCCCCACAACAGCCTCTGCACCCCAGTGCTGGCAAGAGCCCACCAGGGACACAGGAGGAAACCTGCTCTCGTGCAGGGCACAATCCAGTGCTTTCCACCCAGCACCAGCTTTTTCCCTAGAACCCACCTGTAACCCAGCCAGGCCACCCCTGGCCCACTCCCACAAGCCAAGTGGCAAAGGCACATGTTTCCTAACTGGATAAAAGTGGCTAAAACAGAGCCCGGCGTGTGTCCCGTTACTGACACCACTACGTGCCCCTGCATGCCAGGGGCTGCATATGGTTTTGAGGTTGGAGTTGTGCCAATGGCACAGCCCCAGCTCTACAGCAGCATGGGCTGCATACACACACACATGTACACGCATGCACGTGTGTATTCACAGCAAAACAGCCTCGCCCAGGGTGTGCACCAACTGAGCGGGTCACAGTGGATGCAGAGGCCCAGCTCAGTGCCAGCCTCCTCACTGGCACCAAGCTGGGTGGGTTGGGGACCCAGAGCACTGACGGGGAGTCTTGGACACCACAGAGCTGCCAGACACCAGTGGGGCCCCAGCATCCCCTCGGTTTTGTTTCCCATGCTTTGGCCTGGCAAAATATGGACTGTGTCCACATCTCAGCCCCCACCACCAGGAAGTCCCGGGGCAGCGTCAGCATCATTAAGCACTTACAGAAACTGATTAGTCCTCTGGGTAGGGTAGGTGCAGCCAGGAGGTGTGGCGTGTCAGAAATACATCTTGTGACATCCCATATGAGCTCAGTCATGCACAGGAAGAACTGGGATGCCCATCCCCAATGAGCAGGACTGCGTGACCCCTCGCTTTGACTCACCAGGTCCTGCACCTTCCTGAGCGAGTTCCACCCCTGTCTGCACCACACAGTGGGACATGGCTGCCCCGAAAATAGCCATCATCGGAGCTGGTGCCTCTGGCCTGTGCGCCGTGAAATGCTGCCTGGATGAGGGGCTGGTACCCACATGCTTTGAGAAGAGTGGGGACATTGGTGGCCTCTGGCGCTTTGAGGTAAGCCCTGCACCGTGCCAGCCTGCCCTGCAGCAGCAGTACGGATGGGACTGGGATTGGGATTAGGATCTGGATCGCTCATTGGCAGCTCACAAAGCACAGCTCCCCTGCTTTGTGTGTGGGTGGCATGCAGGATTCTAAGGAGAATCACAGGAAAAAAAACCCCTGCTGTGGTGGCAGGAGGTCCTGTGGTGCCAGCTGGTGGGATCTGTTTCCTTTTAACTAGTAGCAGGCCAGATCCTCAGCAAGGACCTTACCCTAGGGCTAACTAGCCCAGCTCAGCCTTTACCATTCCTACACTTTCTTTTCTGGTCTCATCCATCCTTTCTTCTGCTGTTTTGCTCTCAGTCTCCTCCAGCCCTTTCTTACCAACCTTGTCCTATGTGACCCCACTGGTCTTCCCAGTCCCCGTCCTGCCCAGCCCTTTCCTGAAAGTAACTCGCTCCTCTCTCTGCTTCTGTGCCATTTGCCCACGCAGAGGCTTCAGCACTGCCTCAGCTCTGTCATGGCTCTCCCTGCCCCAGGAGAAGCCCTGGAGCTCGTTTCTGACCACACCTAGCAAGGCTCTGACATTTTCCCCAGTGACACACCACAAGAATAGAAGTCTTCCCAACATGCTCTGACACCAGGGTGGGAGACACTGACAGGGTGCACCACCCACACCAACACAGGTCTTGGGTGGCTCAGTTACAGTCTGCTGATTCTGCCCAGACTGAGTCAGAAATGTGGCTGCTGGATCAGAGACAGGCAGCAGGACTGGGCTTCCAAGACAAAGACCAGTGAGCAGTAACAGCCACTCCAATAGAAGTGCCAGAGCTGGATCGGCAACCAGGGAAACACAATGTGGCAACCAGGGCAATGGCACAAAGGGCAGCTTTGGGAACACACCACCTCAATTGTGGACAGGGCTGGGAGAAGGGAAATTGGGTCACAAGACCCCACATAGCTCAGTCACCAGTCAGTGGCTCCCAGTAACATGGAGCTTCCTCCTCCCTGTTTTGTGGGGTGAGTGGTCTCAGTGTGGAGGGTGCTGGGCAAAGGGATGGGTACTACCACCACCTGTGGCTTAATACCACACCCCCAGGCATGGTGAGGTGCCAGGGAGGGCAGGCTGGCAGCCCAGGGGCTAGAGCCCATCTGCTTCGAGAGGACCAGTGACATTGGAGGACTCTGGCGGTTTGAGGTAAACCCTGTCGGTCACACGTCCTGCAAAAGTCAGCCAAGTCACAGCCAGTGATCAGTGGCGGCTGGCAGGGCAGCATGCATCCAGCAA
>JANHGL010007373.1:12692-54159 GCA_024611195.1 Ceyx melanurus | reverse complement strand
GGGCTGCGGGGTGGGCGCCGCTGGGCACCCGGCGCGGGGGCCGGGAGGGGCCGGGAGCCCGCAGCCATCCGGGCTGCCCCCGTTCTCGCTGGGTGCACCTCGACTGGGCGCGGGGGAGGGTGTGCGCTAGCCTGCAGAAACGTGGGTCACGCTGCCAGCGACCCTGCCTCGCTGCCCCGTTTATTCCCCACACGCACCGAGAGCTTCCTCTGCTCCGTCTTTTCCCGGCGAAAATACTCTTTCTGCTTTTGGAACTCTGCTAACGAGCTGCCGAGCAGTGATGGGGTTATCATACTTGTTATCGGGAGCGAGATCTGCTTTCATCAAAGGTGTTTATAAAATCAGTCACAAGCTACTGCCTCACCCGTGTTCACCTGTTCTCTGTCTCTCGAGGCTTTTAAATCTCATTTCTAACTTTAGGCTCAGAGGTAAACAGCTGAGGAAGGCTCCTCATCGCAGCCTTTCTTTGTCTGTGCTGTTATTTGTATAGCTCGGCAAGGGCTTTCTTTCAGAAAATAAAGCTAGATGCAGCAGTTGAACTTGTGCCTCAGGAGATTATTTATAGCATTCTCTATCTTTTAGGAGCAGCACACTTGAATGATCAGGGTATTTTAAAATTATTATTATTATTATTACTGTTAGGAAATTTCAGAGTGTCTGCTTGTATTGCTGAAGCCAACAAGGCATTACTGCAGAACTGTTTCTAATGTGCATTGATGTCCTCCCAATGGTATGAAAGTTGTAAAGAAGTCTGGTTTAGACCAGACTGTTTCCATGGCCCATAAAACCCATGTCCCTGGCGTGAAGGACAGATATCTTGAGGGCTTCAATAAATATTTGTAATTTCTAGCATAATACTTGAGAGGCAGAAGATGCTCTCAATAAATATCTGTGTGTCCATTAGAGGTGTTAACTATCTGCTGAGTTTAGGTACAATAGGAACATAGCACATTTTTCTATTCCTTTCAGTAACACAGTTAAATACCATAAACCAACCATAAAATACACCTGACATTTCTGTTTCTTAATTATTTTCTACGTATGCAGATTGAATTACATGTCAGAAATATGTGATTGCTGCAAATTTGACTGTGCAAGTTTTCTCCTGAACAGACCTCACTCCAATCTTTTCCCATCACAGCAGTGTCCAGGTAGAAGTCCTCCGTGGAGTTTTTTTGTATGATTCAGAGTCTACAAATTGCACAAAGCTGTTAGTCAATAAGCTGTTAGTATTCTGAACGCATCACTTGCCATGACTACAGAAACAACCTATCATTACTTAGCATCATACACTCCTCTTTATCTCTTCTTCACTGGAAGTCTTCATATAGTCCAATTACATCTAATCACAAAGAAAAAAAAAAAAGATGCCTATAAATAGGCACATAGATGTAATCTCAAAAGGAAACTGTTGGAAAAAGCATTCAAACTAAGCCTCTGTATTTTACAAGTTGCATCTTAAATTCTGCCTGGAAACTCTACCTACGGGGCAGTCATTTTTTTCCCTCCATGCAAATAGCTTGGTGTGCAGGGCTGGGAGTTCTGCTAAACCACAGATCAACTCAGGATACGGTGAAAAGTCACAGATCTTTTCATAATACTTGGCAACAGTTTCATCTTCTGTTCTTACATGGAATGCATACATCCATTTCTGTCATCCGCAGAGGCTTTTGGCTCCAGACCTCAGGGCAGAAGCAAGCCCACCACACTCACAGCAATTGAGGTTTCATCTGTTATGCTTGTTCAGAATCACTCTGTATTGTTCCTCAGATAACAATAATAGGGGCTGATTTAAATGAACATCTTCATGAAATTCTTCCTGCCTGTCCCCATAGTGCTCAGCAAAACTTTTTCAAGTCTGATGCTGAATCCCATCACCTTGCATTGAGTATTGGCTCTCTTCCAGATCTGCCAGCCAGCAGGGCTGAGGGGAAGCACTGCTGATGATGTCTCATGACAGCACTGAGGTTGCAATAGCTGCAGGTTTTGCTGGAGCACCAGCCAGTGCTCCCCTGCTTTCTCAGAGGTGTATGGAACCTATAGGAGGCCGAGGTGCCCCCTGTGTTTGGGTTGTTTGAAGACAGCCTTTTCCTCCCATCTTCAGTTCACTGAGATTTTCAACACACTCGACTAGTTCTTTAATTCTAGCACAGCTTGCAAAATGCAACTGCCCTACAACAATAAAGTTTTATAGTCCTCTGCTTCAGAAAAGCTGAATAAAAGCAGCTGCTTTCTTAATCAAGCCATGTTCCTGTTATGCTTGGGAAGCAAATATATCTATCTTGAATTCCCTCAGATCTGCTATTCCCCAAAATGTGTTTGCTGAGGGCTTGTTCCCATTCTTCAAATATGCTTCCTCTATTTTCCATATGCTATTTGGTTAAAGAAAACAAAAAAAACCTCACAGCAAACCCCAAGTGAAAGCCTGCCTTCACAAGTTTTGAACTATTTCAGTTATTACAGTGGATTAACTTAAAAAAAATCAAGAGACATTCCTGTAGATTCTGTGCTGGTAATTCAACAATCAGCCAGGACAAACGACTGCTACTTCTGGAAGACTACCTTAGCAGCCTTGCAGTGAGGTGTAGCATTATTTCTGACTGGCAGGTTGCAGGGATGGGGACTACTATGATTAACTTCCTGCCATTCTGCTCAGCCCCCTCATTTGCATTTTGGCATGACTTTAACGACTAATTTCTCACCAGCAAGAAGTGTTAGGAAGTCACAATCCTTCCACACAAAAGCTGGGAGTTGCAGCCTCCTGTTACCAAAATCAAAAGGTGTAACAATGGCCCAAAAAAATGGTTTAAAAATCTGTTAATGATTTCATGATGTCCACTGAAACCAAAAGCCAGGTAGTGAGTGTAGAAGCTACAGTAGCCCTAATGAAGGCGGCAGTATCAAGGGGAAGTCAGAACTTCATTTTTTCACTGAAAACCAGGATCTACTTGCAACCTTTTCTGCTGCTCTCAAAACAGACAAAGCACAGACCAGCTTGCAGTACTAAGCAGTTAAGCATAAGTAACTGTAGACTAGGATTCAGAAAGCTCCTGTACTATAAACCAGGAGAGTGTTTGGTGGTACATGTTATTCCTTGTTATTAATCACATACAGACTTAACAGCAAAATGGACTGCTCCCAGAGTATCAACAACTTCATTATGATTACACTGATAGTAATGGAAAAGTTCAGTGTATAAATGGATATAGTTGTAGCCAGAGTACAGAGTAACACTGGATTGAAGCTAAAGGAACCACTGAATTATATATCCCTATCTAATGAAAAAGCTATGATTTTCAGCACCTTCCCTAAGGTTTAATTCATGGAGAGATACTAGACAGAACAATTACCCCCCAAATGAAACTTATAAAGCTATTCATCATGTATGAACCTGTCAGCAATTCACACTATAATTCTGTGCAGGAATGGTGAGGAGAGCTGATAAACATCTGCAATTAGCTCAGAAATGGTGTACACTCTTGTACACGGTGTTTACGTACAAAACAGGTTACACGTGTAGTGATGGACGTGCTTATCTGGACTGAAAGAAAATCTTAATTATAGTGTCTTGGATGCAGTTGGGCTTCTAGCACTGCACATAAGCTTGCTGGGCTTATAAGCCTTCTATGCTCCAAATGGTTTTTTAATTAATGAACCACTTAGAGTCTTAGACAACTTAAATGGCTTGCTACCTCTGTTGGTACATGACTGACAACTGCTGCCTCAAATACTGCAAGTCACTGGGGAGGGGGAGCATAAAGTTTTCAATAAAAAAGCAGCAAGTAACTTTTAATGAAGAAATTCCACATTTCTTTTAGCTTATCTTTGTGCTTCATTCCATTTTCTGTTATTATAAAGCTGACCCACTATGCAGCAGGAAAGGACTGCCAATATGTTAACAATACATTGCACAAAACCTCCTTTAGCATACAATAAAATCCATGAACACAGAGAAGTCTCTTTTTAAGGGGCTGAGATTGAAGAGCTAAGAAAAAGAGATTCATTTATACTTTATACACAAATTGTTGTCAGGCATGACAGAAGAACTTTGAATATTAATTCCATAATAGACATTCCTGAAAAGATTTCCACTGTATTGATGATAAAGATCAAGAGATGAAGAAGTTGGGTACAATCTGTCCTATTTTTAGGTCTAAAGTGTCTGTACCAAAGTGTTCTAGGAAGAACTAATATCTGGGAAAGGTTGTATTCATTTACAGTAGGATCCGTTCTCTCTGCTACAGGGAAACCATATGAACTTTAAATCAGTGTATAGATTTCAGAGAGGTTTTTGGAACCCCTCATCAACATGGTTTGCACATGCAGCCTTCTCATCAGTCTCTTGCTGCACACAGCTTAGAGATTTAAAAAGATCTTCCATATAAAAAGGAAAGTTTCTATTTTAAAAAGGAAAGATGATATTCTGGCAGAAGTTTTGCTGGCAGACATACCCAGAAATGGATTATAAGTAACAGAATGGGGAGAAAGTGGTAAAATGAAGCAGCCTACAGCTGCTTATACATTTCTAATGGAGGAAGGGATCAGAAATGTTAAATGTTTAGAGCAAACCTGGAGGGGACTCATGTCACAGATCCATCCAAGCGTGAAGCATCCTGCAGATGATTTTGATCAAAGGGACACAGGAGAACTAAACTTTCTTCCTGAATCAGTTAACCTGGTTTCTCTGCAGAGATGCAGACTCCCGGTTTGCTTCTTTGGCAGTCTTCAAGAGAGGAATCCCTATTGCAAACAGCTGGAGTGAGATGAAACTGTTGTATAGACCAGAGTGCATTCAGCTCCCCTGCTGGGATGCTAATGGCTAACAAGATTGGGATCTTAGCGAGGCACTAGAGTCACTGTTAATAGCTGGTGAAGGCCACTTCTGCTGTCAGGCTTTTGTGAGGAGGATTACAAATGGCTTGGCTGCTCCACCAGCATGCTCTGGGTAAGACTTGCAGCTACAATCTGTCTTGCCCGTTGCACACCTTCGTGCCTGTTCCATGGCACTCCTGCACTGTGTTCCAATCTGAGGAGATCAATGGAGCTGGTAATAGGCCAAATTACAGGCAGCCACCTTCAGTGCCCTTTGATACTCATTTTACCCAGCTGCAAAGGTCCTCTCGAGACCCCGAGAGCTTAGGGAATATGTACAGACTCTGAACTGTAAAGAGCAGGTGAGATTCAAAAACTGCTGTGTTTTCATCCTCAGCAGGATTGTTTGCCTAAAAAAGCAGCAACAGATGCAATCCAGTATTCCTTTTATCAATTAGCAAATGTCACCAAATGCTAGGAAGAGAAAAAAAATCCCCTTCCCTGGAATTTACAGTTTGTGTTTCTAAGATAAAAATGGATGGAATCAGAAATGCACTTATCAGCATTCTGAAGAAAAAAGGTGACCATCAGGTGACCACAGAACTGCAGGAAGCTCAGTGTCAGGACACTTTCCTGGCTCAGTCTAAATTGCAGAAGTTCTTTCCAAGAAAAGCAGTCAATCACTTTGAGTTTGCAGCATCTGACATCACGGGACCCTACACTTGATCAGAGTCCTTCAAAGCAATCAAAACACCTCAGTAATTTATCTTGTACATACCATCTTGGCCAAAGAGTAAGATAGGATATGGCATCACAAATGTCCCCACCACATTAATAGCTAACATTGTTTAGATATATGTGGGGGAAAAAATGGATGTAAAGTTGAGATACTGTGATTAGCAGTTACTGAAAGTGATACTAATCTTAGTACAAAAATTAGGGGCAAATTAGGAGCTAGGTTTAAGAATAGTACACAGAAAGTCATTCATGCCTGTAAGGCAAAACATAGTATATAATTAAGATCAAGTATTTGTTACTCTAGGCTGTATCTGCCGGAAATAAGCAGGCATCCCAGCAAGATTTCCTGACGTGCATGACCTGTGTGTTGCCAGTTACTGTCTGTTTGGAATATATGTGTACAAGGTGCTGCCTAATCCAGGGAATACAGTGCAGAGATGAAGCAGTGAATCCTGCTTAAAGCAGTGTCTATCATATTTATCCCTAGGATCCTGACTACCACTATACTAAGAATGTGTAATACTCTAAACGATTAAGTCTTTATTTTAAAGAATGGTGGAATTTTTCCCTGTTTCTCAGCTGTGCATGACTGCTCCCCAGTCTGATGTTCAGCTTGCCCTGCATGCAGAGATCCCCCACTGTCATCACTGAAGACAGACACTGCTCTCAGAGCCACACAGCAAATCTACTTTGTTTGCTCTGTATGTGAAGATCCCTAGAGCATGCAGAAGAAGCAGACATACCATAGGGAGCTCGGAGCAGTGCTGTATCCCATGAAATCTGAAGAACGAATCCTGCCAGAAGTACAAGCATATGTCAGATTTGCAGCCTAAAGCACTTGTTTTTCTAAGCAACGTGCAAATTTCTCAATATTCAGTTGAGCACCCATTTACTACAAAACCAACTGTATTATTCTCATTTTTGAAGAGAAATAGGAGCCACTCATTTGTGAATATATCCACATGCACACTTCAGTACACAAATTAACACTTTTTTTTTTTTTGCAGCTTAGATTCATTTTAGAAAATTATTCAGAAATGCCAGCAAAGGAAATCTTGGCTCCTGCAAACAACGCATGGTTTATTACACCAGTTCAAGGGGTTCTTTTCTATCATTCCATAAGCCTGTTTCAACACAGACTAGCAGTAAGACTTTGCAATGTATAGTTAGTGTCTTCACTCTGAAAAATTCATACAGCTGTCTGCAGGCTATGTGATCTAGAATATTTCATGCAAAGAAGTGAAGAAAATGAAAAATCGATTATTTTAGAAACAGAGACAGAAGCTTGCTGCTGCTTCTTTATTTCCAGTTAATGTTCACACAGGTAAAAACTATCAGGGCTTCAAATGGTAGTACAAAAGTGTGCACCATAGTTCATGGAATAAAATTCTGTAGAAAAAACCCTCAAGATTCATGAATAAAAGAAGCTACTTTTAATCTGAGTGCCTCAGTGGCTGTGCTGCTGCTGGCTTAATGATAGTCTCTTCTACAGTGTACACATCATGAAATAGAAGCTCAACATGAGGTGTAGAAACACTAACCTCTATTATGTTCACCAACTGAAGAGTTTCTAAGGTCAGTCTCCCATATTTCAGCATCCTCTAGCAGAATCCTCACCACATTCCTCCATTAAAGACAAAACAACCCCTTCTGTCCCTGTGCCATTTCATGCAGTCATGCCAACCTGCAGATTGTGCTGTTGCTTACATTAGCAAGCCATGTTCAAGTGGCATTTTTAGATCCTACTTCAAGCCTCCTGTGCTATAATACAGAGCTGAGTCTAGAGTTCCTTTCATCCACCCCAGAGAACAGTCATGTCACTGTGATATCTAATAGACTTTAAAAGAGAAGAAAAGGAGCAGAGGAATACTGTGTTCCACTCTAAGTTCAGGTGCATTATAGCTATTTGAATTTCAATTTATCAGAAATAACAAGATCATTCTTCATCCTTCTGAAAGTGCTGCAAGACTCCTGTGGCAGTAGTTCAGTGTGTGGTGTCTATTCTATCTGCTCTGTGTCCCTGCATGCAGCACGAGGACACTGATTCAGCACTAGCTCTCCACTGCACCCTCCTACAGGACTTCTCTCTTCCCTAGACACATCTTCTGACTTGGCTGGTCCAAATTAGTCTTTGAGATTCAAAAATGGTTTTCCAGGAACTGGTATGGATTTAGGACACCCAAATGATTGCTTTGTTGTTTTAAAAACACACATAAAAATGGGTTAATGGAGCAGTTTAAAAATACCTGGATTCTTCCCCTCCTCCCATTCTCCTTTTTTTTCCTTTCAGCATGAACACTGGATAGGACTTGTTTTCAGCCAAAAAAAAAATAAAATCTTCTTTTTGTCTTTCCACATTATACTACCATGTAAATGCACAGTATAAAGCAGTACTGCCTCAGTAGTGGCCTGACCAGTAGTGTGGGGAAGAACAGATTTAAGTCCTCTCTCCACCTTTTCCTAGCAATGTCACAGAGATAAGAACAGCACACATACAGTGCATTAGTCAGAGACACTTCTTTTCTTTATCAGTCTGTCATCTGGGATAAAAGTAATGGCAAAGGAAGGCCCTTAAACATTTGCTGCCTGGGCTGCTTTGAATATATCTTAAGGGCTGTTGAGAGTCTGAGAAGGACAGGCATTGCCAGGGAAAGGCAAGAGTGGGAAGAGATTAAAAATGAAGAGGATGAAAAGGGCAGGAACCAAAGAGAAGGTGGCCCATAGTTACTATATCCTCTCATCCATACAACATGACAAAATGAAGACAGTAAGACAGATATTCAGCCCATCCATCTTGTGTAATTGCCTGCATATCCATGCTGCTCTGCACTGTTCTGTTGCACTTACACACAGCTCTGGACTATTAATAGAAACAGCACAGGCTTTAGTGAAAGCCACTCAGATTGTCTCGAGTCCTTTTAGGAGGCTGCTTCTGTACCCACAGCCTTTCAAGAAGGGAACCCAGTGGTTAGTGGAACTAAACAGCTATTCTGTAGTGTCTTTGCACAACACAGCACAGCAACATACCTGCTTCAGTGAAGGTATGCAGCACTGTGTGCCACGATAGACAGCTGTGCTGCACCAACCAAACAGCACCCCTGGATGCTTCACTGCTGTTTGAAAGTGACTATCTGCATTCATTTTCTTACACTTGAAAGTATTTTACTCATATTTCTGTGTTTGGTGGTTTTAAGACAAAAAGACAAAGCCCATTTCACGTTTAAAAAGCAGCACAAGAAGTTAGATTTCTCTCCTTGCAAAACAGAGGGTGAGCATAGCACATCTTTAACACGGGTTAATTAAGAACATACCACACTTGATCTACTTAGGATTGTGGAAGCTGCATTGAGGTTAACAATAAAGAACTAACTCTAAAGTGGTTTTCCAAAACCAGTGTAGAAAAAAAACCCAAACCAAACCAACAAACAACAAGTAAAACACATAGAGAACTTTAAGATGCTCTGTTAGGGACAAGCAATCTCAGGAGCAGAGATGCTAAGATAATGCACTTAAACTCAGATCTCTGAGGGCACAGTTTAACTGCAAAACTAAACTGCAAATCATTTTGAAATAGTAGCATCTATAGAAGAAATATTAAAATATCTGGAAACTAATGTCAATCGTATTAATAAAGATCAGATTTATTTGCTTAAAGGACTAGTGAATATTCATAACTTCAAGACCAGTAATGGGTACTAGGTCCTTTGTTCTGCAGGATGAATTTTCAATCTAGGGTGAGTCAGCAGTGATTAATGACTGATTCTCTGTATTGGGGTAATACAGGAAGTAGAATTATTTTTCAGCATATTAATATTGATGAAAATGCAGAATTATTATGAAGATGGAAATTGAAAAACTGCCTAAATCCTAACCTACTAACTCATAATCCATCCCTAAAAAAAACCCAAACAAACAAAAAACAAATCAGCTTCTAGGAACATAACACTTGTTTGCAAGACCCACATGGTACTTTAAAACACCCACAGTTGTGAACTTGATTTACAAGAGAAAACGTGGTTGTTTATGAGGAAAGTCTCATGGTGATAAACGGTCTGTTTTAATCTGGGTGGAGAAAAGAAGAGGCAGCAGAAACATACATAATAAAACACAAATGCTAGATGGGCAGTCTCAGGGGCAGACTTGGATTCCTTTTGTCCTTCCCTAAGACAATGTGTCTCTGCCAGCATTAAAGCAGCATCTAGATTACTTCAGTCAGGATCACTCTGGAACTCTCTAAAGGGCTGAAAGTCTATCAGCAACACTGGGCAACACCTCTCTCACAGGTAGAGAAAATGCCATTTCAGCACCAGGCAATAAATTCCTGAGCAACAGGAAAGGAAAACTGGGGAAATAAAATTAACTTCTAGAATGTGTCAAGGAAATTTTGGGTGAAATGTTTTTTTTCCCTGCAGTGGTGAGGCTGTGCCTGTCAGACTCAGTGTTAAGCAGTAGATTAAGAAGATGGGAGAGGCCATATGTGCTGGAATCAAAGGTCCATCTAGTCTGGTGCCTTCTTTCACTGAGCTACAAAAGCAGAAAGAGTATATAAAAAAGAGCAAATTCTATTTACCCCACGTACTGTCCCAGCCTTCCAACAATTTATAGGGCTTAAGGGGTTTCTGAAACAGATTTTTCTACCTCAAGGATGCATTATGAAGTATGTGCATTAAAAAAAGTACAAATCTACTTTGAACAGACCATCTGCTGGCTTTCTGTGGTAGCCCTGGTTCCTTACTGGAAGGAGAAGAAATAGTTGCTTTCTGGTCCCCAGCTGAATGACACCCAGTTTTTCTCAGGAAGGGAAGGAGGGAAGGGAGGGAGGGTAGCTGGGTATGTCTTTTGTACACGATATACAAATGGAGTTTTAGCATAAATATGGTTCAGTATGGCAGGGAAACGTCTCATTTCAGGAGATAAGGTTAGATAGAAAATAGATACCGTGTAATTTTATCAAATACCTGCAAATTAACAGATAGTCCAGAAAATATTCTTTAAGTCCCCTCAAACAGTAAATTGCTATTCTCATATATGCTTTCTTAATGAACCTGGAAGAAACACCTACAATGCACTTAGATTGCACTCATTTCCTCAGGTTGAAATTACAAGGAAGCACATAAATGAATTATGTATTTTTATTATGTTCTCAGTTGTTTTGGTTAGTGAGTCTAGGATTTGCATGAATTGGGACTGCAGAAAATGGTCTATAATTTCAATGAATTACTGATGTTTTTCCTGTCCAATTTCTTTCATCAGTGTTGCTAGTAACAATCCTTGTAGTGGAAGGGATTGCTGTTGCACAGAAGACCCAAGGTACTATTCTGCTTTGATGATTTTCTTCCCAAAAAATGTTACGTTTTCTAATTTTTAATTAAGCAATAAGTGAAAGGAAGTAGTAATATTAATAGCTCCTGAATTACCAATGTAAGTTACAGTACTTTCCATTTTCTCCCTGTTCACTTCATTTATGGAACAAAGCCATCCAGTCACAAAGAACATGGAAGTTCACTTACCCAGTTAAAATCCTATGGTTTTAGACTTTAGAGATAGGAAAAAACCCACCATGGAAATTCATGTTTTCTATATCTGACAACAAGCTTTTCAAATAGTCCACCCACCAACATTTTTGAAGCCTGAGTGGGGAAGACATCAGTTTCACAAACCTTTTTTTCCTCATATGTGGGATTAACCCATACTTAGGAGGGAAGAATTCCTTGAACTGACACCTACAGAATTTCCTTGAACAATTTCTGCAGGAGAGATTAAGTCTTCACCCCCATAAATCAAAAAGCTGCCAAGATACCAGTGGAAAGTGATGTAATTTACTGGAGGCAGTTAAGAACTGTGTGAGCATAAACTCCATCTCAAAGGTCTGCAAAGAAAAACTGCATAAATACAAATAATATTGTGAGAGAACCCTGTTAGATTTAGGGAAAATCCTGCAGAAACCACATACCCTGCCTCTTCTCTCCAGTTCTGCTGCTGTCACAGAGAAGGGCCAAAAGGGTATCAGAGGGATCACACTGTTCCCCCAGTGCTTTCTCCTCTGAGAGGAAATCAGAACAAAGCTCCTGCAAAGGGCCCAGCAGCTGAGTAGATGGCATCATCCCAGCCAAGGATTGTATTTCCCTGGACATCCAGGAGAGGAGCTTGGGTCTTAAACGAAGCCCTAAGCTACCAGTGCAATTACCTATGGCTACAATTCTATTAACTACCATTGCTGGTTTTAGTCTATTTACGTACTGGAATTAATACTGTTACAAGCATTCTGTAGTCCAACAAAGTATTGCAAATAGATATCCAACTAAGGGCCATATAATTCAGTATACTCTGGAATCAGGGGCAAAAAATAGCCAAAGATAAATATTTTGGACTATAAGAAGCTCCATAGGGATAGAGAAGACATAATCCCTAAAATAATGCTGCTGTATTGGCAGCCACTGTGACTGAATTAGACAGAATAACATTGCCTTTAATTGCATAGGTGTTATGTCTGTTTTACTTTGGAAAAGTCAAATTTTCATGCTTGCAGGAGAAATCTATTTGATGACTTTTTTTTCCACTTAAGGTGGGCAAAATATTGGAGTGAATCAAATTCCTCCTACCCCATGTGACAACTGGGTAAGGACCAGTAATGGAGGACACTTTGCTTCACCAAACTACCCAAACATGTACCCACCAAATCAAGAGTGCATCTATATCTTGGAAGGTATATGCTGTATTTCTGTTCCTGTTGGGTTGTGGTTTTACTGTGTCATTTTACTGTACCCTCAAGTACTATATAGCTGTACTGGTAATACTGGTCATAATACTGGTTATAATTCTGCAGTAATTTGGTTGGTCAAGAAGCTAAATATAATAATAGCAAAAAATTAATAGAAATCACAAGCATTCATGAATTAATTCAATGGAATAGGACATACTCTCACAGCCAGAAAAAGCAGCATTGGTTCTACTCTATTCTATGAAGGCAGAACTACTAAGATAAAAATTGTAGCTTGTTATCTTAATATCACTTCCAATATTGCTGATAATGAATTGCAAAAGATGAATGCTATCTTCAGTATTTACCAGACATGCTGTGTTATTCTGTCTCACCAGCAGAAAATCTTTTTCATTAATAAAGGACAGCATAAAACATCTGACTGCCATAGCACTGTACTAAAAATACAGAGATTTTTATCACTGATGAGGTCACAAAATAGCATGATGAGGACAAAAAAAACCCCGTCATTAACTAGAATAAAAATGACATTCCAATGAGAGTAACTTGGATAAAGGCTGCAAAACTTGGGACACACTAATTATTTTTCCCTCTCATTAGTATGCACCCAAAACCCACTGAAGTCAGTTAAAAGCATTAGCTTCATTATCAGATTGATATCAATATTTCAAGGAACAGGTTGCAGTGAGGTTTATTAGTGAAGTGCAGCAGTGGCTCAGACACCCTCACCTTTGCCTGCACACACACACACACACACACACACACACACACACACACACACACACACACACACACACATCTGAGCTTTTGTCTCTTCCCTGCCAAAGGCCCTGGGAAGCTGATACCCCAGCCAGCTTCAGAGTTCACACACTGCTGGATCTCCCCTGTCCAAAGCAGTTTCCATCCAGTTTCACACCTCTTACAGTCCTTATGCAGAGGCATTATGGATACCTGAGAGAGACCAAGGCCCTCCACAGCTCCTAGCTGAGGTGCAGTCCTTTCTGCAGGCCACAACCAGTATGTGCAAACAGCTACAAGAGTTCTTAGCTGATGTGTAAGTTGTAAGGTCTAAACAGAATGTTAGAGAGATGTAAGTACATCTTTCCTCCTTTCAGAAGAGCCAGACAGCATGTGATTCTGTAATGCTGTCATTGCAGAGAGCAGTTAGCATCTGCAGGTCCAGCTAGGTCAATAGATGACAAGAGCAAGGAACAGTAAAGCTGTTCCTACAGAATAAAGTCATGGTTCCAAATTACAGGTGGGAAAGGCTGGTCACTAAGTAGCCAGAGCTGCATCTCATCAGGCCTTAGGGGTCTGACCCAAATCCTGATGTCAGGCTGTCTCCAGTTCAGACTTGCCAACATCTCTACTAACATAGATGTTTTTTAATGTGTGTATATATATATATATATTTATATTAAAAAATCATACATACATATATATTATATATATATATATATATCTCAAGCATTTACACTTTCAACAAAAGCTGTCTCCTGACAAAGGATCTCCAAATTTGGGGTACTGTTTAGAAAATACACCAGTGAGTAGCTCTTTGTGTCTTTTATCCCTTCTTTTCTGCATTCCTCAGTTTTTGTCCTTTTTTTCTTGGCTTTCAAAGAACACTGGTGTTCATTTATCTCTTAATGTTAAACCTTGTCTGAATACCTTTGCATATATGTTCATATCTGTTACATGCACTGCATTAAATTTGTCATTTCTATATTTAAACAATAAATGTCAGCAAGCAAAAAAAATCCATAAAATCCCATTTTAAAGTATCTTCTAAGCAGTTATTTTAAACAATTTTTTTACACTGTCTCCAAGCTTTTGGAGCAGACTTCCAGCTGTATTTAGAGAACTTTCTTTTGGTTATTTTTATCTCGCTGATCTGGAGGCCCGTCCCTTAATTATTTCATGTCATGTGCTTTTTAATATCGATATTTATTTAATATTTTGCTTGATTTTTAATGCCTAGCTGCTCCACGACAAAGGATTGAGCTGACCTTTGATGAACCCTATTACATAGAACCCTCATTTGAGTGTCGCTTTGATCATCTGGAGGTTCGAGATGGACCTTTTGGGTTCTCCCCTCTCATTAACCGGTACTGTGGTCTGAAAAGCCCTGCACTAATTAGATCAACAGGGAGATTTATGTGGATCAAGTTTACTTCTGATGAGGAGCTGGAAGGAAAGGGATTTCAAGCAAAGTACTCGTTTATACCAGGTAAAGATGCCCAGAATGCTGTCGGAGTGAACGAGCATCTGTTCATTGAACAGTGGGTGTGGGTGCTGGCAGCCTGTGCTGCATCAGAAGAGCTTCTGAAGGCAGTGACAGTGCAGCAGCTCCAGTCTCAGTCCTGCTCATCTTACAGCACACCAAACCACTTTGGGAAATGGACTGAAGGAGATTACAGGGCTGGAGTAAAGAAGTCAGTTGATCACACTGAAGGCTTGAGCAACCTCCCTGTCTGTTACTCCAACTTGTGCCAGTTTCACCAGTGACAGTAATGAAAAGAACATTGAAGCAGACAAATAGCTGTCATTTGCCACAGCTTCTCTGCTAGGAACACAAGTCGCTGACAAGATCACCTGAAGCAAATCCACAATAGCACCACTTCCAGGCAGATGCAAAACATTTTAAATGTCCATTCTGAAAAGGCAGAGGAAATATTTGTGCAGTGCAGGCATCAGTCTGAGGATAACGAGACACAAGCAAACCCCAGGCTCAGACAGCAGCATTGTTCTTGGCTGCAAGTGCTGTGCAGTTTACAGGGGATGAAGGAGAGAATGATACGCTGACAGTGCCTTTAGACAAACAAAAAGTACATCTGCTCTGTGGGGCCACTTAAAGCTGGCAGGGCATTCTTTTTACAAGGAAATGTGACCTGATGTCCTTGTGCAGTGCTTGACTGCTGTACTTCATAGATACTATACGTGTAGTTACCAGCATTTTATTGTCCTTTGGGACAAAAGACAATAAATAAATGTCAGCTCTACTGCAGATGTATACACAAGCATAATTTTAATGTCAGCTTTACCAAGCTGGTCTTTTTTGTGGGGACAGTACTTACACATTTTGCTAAGTCAATTTTCAAAGCTTTTTCATTAATATAACTTTCAAAACTAACTTAGCCTTGTTCCAGACTGGAAGCTTAAACGTGCATTTAAGCTGTATATTATTTTCACAATAGGTTGCAACATCTGAAGGACTGATATTTTTCTTTACTCCGTTTACATGGAGTGTGATGAAATATTTTGGGACCGGGAAAATGGAAGGAGACATGCACATACACCCCAATGTCATTTAAACAAACAAAACCAATTCACAAAGAAGATTTTTACATCTTGCAGAATTCACAAACGTTTCAGTAGAGGAGAGCAAAGACATTTTCTCAGTTCTACTAAGTCTTAAGCTCAGGTCTGAGGCATTTGAGGAGAAGGGATAAACTCCCTGTACAGAACATTCAAAGGATCACAGGAAGCCAAATTCTGGACTTTCATTTGGAGAAGAGTTCTGTACAAAACAGGCTTGCACTTCTGCCTGACCTGCTGCTTTCTCTGCATAGACTGAGATTTCACACAAACACACGAAGGTTTTTCTGTTTCTGTGGTGATTTTCTGTGCCACAGCTGTGAGTGGGTGCATCTTGTGAGTTTCTGTGCTGATTTGTGAGGAAACACTAACTGCATCACTAAAATGATGGCATCCCAGCCCATTACAGACTCCTTTCTAGCCAAGCCCTAGTCCCAAAGTACCATCAGTTAACCATTATGAATAAGTATATTCTTAATTTGACTACTAGTATGCATATAGTATATACTACAGATGTCTACAGTACCTACACATTGCATTTAAAAGACAAGAGATGGAAAAGCAATGAAGGTGAAATTCTGCCTTCATACTACTCTAGAACTGGCCTAACAGGAGGCATGAGTCCAAGGAGAAAGTACTTTATTAAAATACTCTATTATTGAACTGTCCTTTAGATTCTTTGCTAATAGCAATTCAGAATTTCAAAGTGTTGTTGTATTCTCCTGAATTACTCCACAGAGAGACAGTAATCTGATAAAGATGATGCACCCAGAAAGGACCCCTGTACTCTGGTGGAGTTCCAGGATGTCAGTGAAAACTGGCATAGTTCAGAAATGGCACATAGGAATAAAATATGGAATAGTAATTTTCAGTATTATGCTAGAGATCTGAGCTGTCAGTATAGAATTACCTTATTCAGATAAGGTCAGTCTTGGTGGAATAATGTTATCATCTAAGCCAATTCTGTCTCTGTACCCTGCAATTGATTCAGTAAACTTTCTGGCAATTTTTATTGTGACATAATAATCTACAGATTATGTCCTTTTTTTTTATCCTAAACCTTGAAGTGATTCTCAAGCACTGATAGCCCCTGTGATTCATTGCTTCTTTCTATTACAGATCCTGACTTCACTTACCTAGGAGGTATTTTAAATCCCATCCCAGGTCTAGTATTACAGTACCAATTTCTTTATACATGAAATTTTAAATTAATATAATATTGCATTTGACAGCAAGGTATATCTTCTCCCTAGACTGCCAATTTGAGCTCTCAGGAGCTGATGGAATAGTACGCTCCAGTCAAGTAGAACAAGAAGGAAAAACAAAACCTGGACAAGCAGTTGACTGCATATGGACAATTAAAGCTACTCCAAATGCTAAGGTGGGTTTCATTCATATAATTCAGTGTATAATGGATTTCCAAGTCATTAGTGACAGGTAATAGTCACTAGATGTGATTTACATAATGTCTCACTTCCACTGAAATGAATTATGTATCAGGGGCTTAGGAAATCCAGACAGAGGCTTGTTTCTGAAATTATACAGCAAGTCCACAGCATTGTCTGCCTATTATTTGAAACTCAAAACCCAAAATAACTGTGAAAACTGTTTAAGCAACAAATTTTCAAGGACATTTGACTCAGACTCTGCTTTTATCAGAAGACTGCAGGCAAAAATGCTCACTAACAGCATTGATAAATGCCAGTAAATCTTGCTGCCGTGGTCTAAAATGTTGCCTCCAGTGGTTCTGTTGGAGAATTTGGTTCTGTTCAAAGTCAACAGAACACACATCTGCTCCTCCCTAGTCTCATTCACAGTCCAGGACCTTAAAACCCAGACAGAGTTGAAATGAAAGGCTGGCTTTACCTGGAATCAGCTGAGGAATTCACACTCTTACTCTCTGGCTTAGTTACAGGATCACACCCTCTTAAAGTGCCACAGAAAAATTTGTTAGAGCTTTTCTGTCCAGGCCTTAAGGGGATGTATTAACTGCTCAGGCCAAAAAACAGCATTAGGGACCTAGGTACCTGATATTTATTACAGTGTCTACAGAATTAAGAGGCTGCTTACAGAAACCAACCCACATTGCTATCCTGTGCTCATTAAAACCAACTTGAGCTTTATTGTTGGATATAGAGCAGGATAAAATCCTCAATTCCAAAATACAACAGCTGCAGTATGATTAAAAAAACAAAGCTCTGTTTCCAAATGGTATGCTTGTAAATTACTTATGAGTTGCACTGAAGAATATGTTTTCTCCGTATAGCATGCACATCTGTAAATTTGTTTCTGTGTGTATTTTAAAGCACATACTACTGCTTGCGCGGACATAAAAAGTATTTTTAAGTAGTAGCTGTCAAGATGACAAATCTGCTCTCAATCTTTTTACACACTCTTAACAGTTAACTAACCAGCTTCCAAATCAGTTCTAAACCAGCAACCCAAAAGATGGTAATCAGAGGACAAGACAAGAAAGAAACTACAACTCCATTAATATTTCTAAGCCTTAGAGGAAATGACTCAAGTCTCAAGAGCCCTATACTAGTCTAAGTAATAGCAGCAGTTCTTCCAGAAACAATAATAAAACCATTTCCTCTCTACACTGCCACTTGAGTGCACCAGGGCTTATGCTTAAGTATTTTAATAAATTATTGAGTGTTGCCAGAAGGCAGAGTTATAGTTGGGTCAGTCTTGAGATTAGATCATCATCCTAAATTATTGAGTTTAAACATTACAGAAAAATAATTCTTAGTATTCTGACAGTGGTTTCTCAAGTTTCAGTTCTGGCAGAATTATGATGATAAAATCCATTAGATCTGTTATGGTGCAGTCTCTTGAGAAACATAACCATATACATTTTTAATTTCCTCAGTTTCATTCTATAATAAAAATAAATTTTTAAAACTGACACAAATGCTGCAATGAAAGGACTTTTAAAATCCATGTAAGGGATATTTAATAAATGACCTCCAGATTTCAGAAAGTTACTAGAATAACCAAACTAATCCAAGAATGAGGCCCATTGCTACATACTTGCCTAACACACTAACCAGAAGGAGCTTTAGCAGTGCTGAGCTCTTCTAATGGAATTATTCCTTTGTTTTCATAACACAGAACAGCTCTACTGAAAGTGTGCTAATGTATTTTTAGCTTTCATTATAATTTCACAGCAGATAGAGTCAATCATTAAATGAAAATACTGTATCTCAGCCCAAATACTGAGCACTTACAGCTCACACCCATGGTTGGGAGATGTCAGTGGAAGACTGGCTCTTAATGTAGCTGGGAACTTCCAGCAGTAAGTCTAACAGACAGCAGGGGAAAAAAAATAGTATATATAGTGAAAGATCACAAAACTGAGATGGAGCATGAGATAATGTGGCCCAGGTTACAGCTTTTCACAGAACATGCAGTGGGAGATGCACGTGCTGACAGCATGCCTCTGGAGAACATTGGGAGGGAAATGTCACAGTCTTTCCCTGGGCTCTTCTACTGTGTTTTCAATAGACCCCTTTAAGTGTGTGCAGGGGATACCTTTTTATTTACCCCACACAAAGCTGCTTCTTTCCAATTCAGTTTTAAAAGCACTGACTGAGGTCAAAAGCAAGAGGTGGCAAAAGGGCAGAACAGGTAATGCAGAAGTAGCAAACATGGTGCTCATCTCCCCTGGCTTCCCTACTTCAAAAACAAGGGTTTGAGACTGTTGTCCTTGGACAGACAGATGAAAAACCTCACTGTGTAAAGGTCTCATCTATAGCATCAGACAGAAAGGTAAGTGCAGGCTGGACTCAACACACAGAGTCCAGAGCCAAGCTTGCCTGAGGAGCACAGTGAAGACCTCCTGGGGTGAAGAGGAGCACCTCTTCTCCCAATCTCCACACACCTACATCACTTCTCTGCCAGAATAATGCCTGAAGAATTGGTGGTTTCAAGTGGACTGTGCATCATGCTCTGGTGCCTCACAGACCTCCTCAGCTTCCCCTAGAATCTTGACAATTCCAAAACAACCATTCCAGAGATTAAAAAGCCCTATGATCTCTTCATGTAATTGTAACTGAATTACAACGTTGCACAAATTTCCTCCTCCAGCAGAATAAATTATCTGCCATCTTGGTCCTTGCTGCAGACATTCTAACACGTGCTGCCTTCTCTTGGATTAGGTTTCTGTTTTCAGAGGAATTAAGATGGGTTTAAATTTATTACCTCTTCCTAGATAACTAGCTTACTTTTCTCCTGCTTCCAAATCTTTTGTTCTGAGGCAAGAAAGTTAATTTCTCTATTTTACTTCAGTGCTTTTGTGACTAGATTCCTTTTCTTATATTTTAACATTGTTTTTCTTAATTAAAAGAACAGTCAAAATACCATTATCTACAATTAAATTCTTTGAGCACATTTATACATTCCTTGGATCTCTTCTAGAGCAATAGAGCTGCTCAGGGCTTTCTTCAAGTGTATCGCTTCGTATTTTTCCAAGGGGGGCACAAACATCAGAATAAATTATTAAGTAAAGATTGTTTTGGGGAGGGGAGGAAGTGAACCGATGTGTAAGGGGACAAAACATCTTGTTCCCGCTACGAAAGAAAATGGTGTTTTCTGTATCGCTTCTCCTACAGAGCTGAATTTCTCTTTTCTAACAGATTTACCTGCGATTCCTGGACTATCAGATGGAGCATTCCAACGAATGCAAACGAAACTTCGTTGCGGTGTATGACGGGAGCAGTTCCATCGAGAACCTGAAGGCCAAGTTCTGCAGCACGGTGGCCAACGACGTGACGCTGCAGACGGGCACGGGCGTGGTGCGCATGTGGGCGGACGAAGGCAGCAGGCTCAGCCGCTTCCGCATGCTCTTCACCTCCTTTGTGGAGCGTAAGTAGCTTCTCGCCTGCCTCTTCTTCTGCCATCACACTGTTTCAGGAGTTTTAGGAGAGGCCTCAGCTATGTCTTGTGCAGCAGGTACACGAAAAGGTTGTTACAGTGGTGAGCGTGGCCGCTGAAGAAAGGCTCTCCTCCATTCTGAATAGGTTTCTTCTTCATTTGAATTTGTTACTAATGCAGTGCTAGACCGTGTCCTTCTCACAGGATTCTGGTGTGCTCTCCCACTAGCCCCCATCTTCCAGTTCCATGCCAGACACCACATCAAACAATTCTGAAGCCCAGAGGGCTAGGAAACACATGGGACCTGCAGAGTCAGCATCTTCTTCTTCCTGTCTAGAGCTCGACCTTCAGCTCCAGATCTGGTACTGTGCCCACTCCAGCTACACCTAAGCTGCTGCCTCCTCCTTAGCTGCACATGGATCTGAGACATCCAACACGTACTCCCTTAACAGTGTCCAGTTGTGTTGCAGAGCTGTGGGCAAGCAGTTAAATACAAGTGTAGTCATAAAGGCTATGCTAAAAACAGACCTATAAACACAGTGGGGATGTCTGTCTGGATTCCATCACCTGGGTTCCAGCAAATCTTTATTCTCATTGTAAATTAAGATGTTTCTCAAAAGCATGCTTCTTAGGAGAGCTTTTTCCAAGTGCTTTCTCTCTGAACTCAACATAATTTTGTTTCCTAACAAAGGACAACATTGTCCACATGGCAGAACCTGAAAAGTAAGTGACATCTTCACTCAAGCAGAAGCAAAGCAGACCAAGGTTACAACTGCAGAGCAGATCTGAGACACATGGGAAGAGCTGAATAAAACATACCCACCCCTTCAGGAAATCAGACCTATGCTTCTGCTAAAGGTTTTCCAAAAGTTCTACTTGCAGAATAAGCAGAACAGATTTACTGTCAAAGAAATAACTTTCTTAACAGAATGTGTCTGTTGCCAGTCTTGAAAGAGATCCTGGTCACCACTTTACCAAAAAGTTTGGGTTACAGGGAACAAATAGATTTTATATTCTGTTCCATAAACCACTAAAGATTAAGACACAAGGAAAATTACTTTCTGTAAAATAATCTTTCTAAAGTAATAGAGACTTAAAAGAGAAATAGCTTACTTGTTATTTTGTGTACGTGGCAGTAATATGCAATTGCATGTTTCAAACCAATCTGTTGTTTAACCTACAATAGGCATTAATAAGTTGTAGATATTGTGAAATCCAATAGATATCAGTTTTAAGCACAACTTTGCAAAATTAATAATTGTATTAAAATAAAAACTACTCAAAAATCAGTTATTAATATTACTGTTAGTGCAGGTTATACTAGCTTTCAATTGAGAAAATGCTATGAACTGTTCCAGGTAAATTATGCATTTTATATTATAAATATTGGAGAGGGGTGTTGAGTGCAAGAGGTTGAAACAGTAACTACTCTTAAAGGTAGATGACTTTTCAAACTTACAAACAACTCAAGTTATTGTCAGAAGAAAATCTGCAAAGGTATGTGGTTATTCTTATGTGCCTCCTAACTTTAATATTGTCTTTTAATAGGGTAACTGAAAAGTACATTTGAAAAACATCTCATGTATTTTAAAATAATCTAGTGCTAAGCAATTTTTCTTAACTGAAAAAATTAATCCATGCTTATCTTATTTTCAGATTAAGCTATTTTTCTTTTCTGCCTAGCTAATAATTTGTAATTATATGAAGCCAACCATGAAAACAATCAATATTTCTGAGCAGATTTACATAAATGAACTAATTGTGCATGTCAGTCACCTAACGCACACCTAGAGCTGCTTGCAAATTTGACTAATTCATTCAGCTAACAGCGATGGTAAAATCAATATATTTGATCTCTGGCTGGATTCAATAGATGAATAATGACAGACACAGAGAACGCTGTGAACATTGCACCAGTCTTACAAAGCTGTTACAAGTCCAGCTATGTCCTTGTGAAGTCCTGGACTGGAACTGATCAATCCTTGTGACTTTTAGACTTAGTACTTGCCAAAAAACAAACAAAAGGAAATCTATTTGTCCCATCTTTCTGAACTTGTGAACAAAATCTACCCCCCAAAAGATTGAAGAGACTGCAGAGTGATGTAGAAGAGTGTGCTGGCAGATGGAGGAGCAGCAGCAGAATGCACCATCCAAAAATACAGAAACATTTAAAAATTAAAAAAAATAAGAAATGTGCCATGCATAATAATTCTTCCTCTGAACCTCAGAAAGCATTGCAACTCCAAACAGCCCCATACTGAAACACCAGCATGGATCCATCACAGGCACTCTGGACATCATTCTCATAGATCCTCCTTTATCTCAGTCAGAAATATTTTAGTGGATACTACAGCCTATTACACACATAGCCTTTTTAAGCTGTTCTCTTTAAACAGTGATCCTATTAATGCTTTATGAAGCAAGGCTTACACAATTCTTTCCAAATTCAAAAGGAAAAACTACCCAAGTGTTTCCTCCCCACATATGCTAATAAGGCCAAGAGCCTTTTCTTTTGTATTCTGCATCTTGAACATTTCTGTTTTAACTTTCTCCCATTATATATGTACAATGGTTAGAGGTGTTGACTGCATCTTCCTCTTTCTATGAGGTGCTTTAGATTGTCTGGAATACCTGTTTTCATATTTAGATTGATAATCTTGCATAAAGTGTTAGCATATCAGCATTTAGTCCTTCGGGGAGAAGGTGCAAATCCCTTTGGAATTTAATTGCAGCAGAATTTTAATGCCATTAATGAGGTGAAATGCCTTATCCACTGCTGATACAGTGGAGGTGATAGTGACATCACAACTACCAGGTTCCTTTATATTTTGTTTCCTAAACAGTAGCAGTTGGTGAAACAGTGAAAATCATAGTGAACTCTGAGCACAGGAAAGTATTTTATCCTTTCATTTACCAGGGAACTGCATGGTTGAACTTAAAAGAACCCAACAACATCAACAATAAACAAACAACCCAAACAAAGGAAAAGCCTTAACAAGAAAACCCAGCTTCTGCTGAGAAGTGATTTGGCTCCTGAAACACTGAGCATAAAATGTTCCTGAGAAAAGGCTGCTGGTTAAGAAGACTACCTAGAAAGTCTTTCTGGTTGGAAAGATTCAAGGAGAGCAGGTTTCCCAGGAGCATATGCAGTCAGCTGCTGAACTTCTCCAAGGACAGAGTCCACAGCTGTGCAGAACAACCCCTAGCAGTCATAGCAGCTGCTCCAAGCCCTTATCTTCATGCCCTTTCCCTGCATCTCCCATATCTCTCTTGTACTTGTGACCCCAACACTTTACAGTCAGAGCATATCTGGAATGCTAAGGGCTGAGCAGAGAGGAGGAATCACCTCCCTGGACTTGCTGGCAAATGGTTTTCCCAGCACAGCTCAGGTTGCTGGTGGTTTTTTGTGCCACCAGGGTGCTTCACTGCCTTATGTTCCACTTTTTCCTCCACCAGGACTTCCAGGTGTCTCCAGAACTGCTTTCCAGCTGGCTGCCCCTCAGCCTGTACACATAATGTAGAATTATTCCTCCACAACTGCAGAACTTGGTGTTTCCCCTGATTGAACCTGTTGAGGTTCTGACACAGGCTGGATACACGGATTGACTAGTGGCAGCAGAACTATCTGTCTGTCAGCCACTCCTCCCAGTCCTGTATCCTCTGCCACCCAGCAGCCAGGCCATTGATGAAAAAGTTAAATGGTATTGGCCTCACTCTGGACTCCTGGGGTACAGCAACAGCCTCCAGCAGAATAAGTTACCACCAGTCAGTGGAGTAAGAAATGGGAAGACAACGCATATTAGATTTAGGGAATGCAAATTCAGAATTAAAGGGTTGAATTTTCTCATAACTGCTCTTTTTGTCAGTGAGACTGTGAAGCCCAATAGAAGGAATAAGGGAGAAATGCTGTATTCAGGACTAGTCACCCTCCTCTGCTGAAGCCTTTGGGTTTCATGGGGTGTTTCAGAGAATCCAGACTGCTGAAGAATAAATTCTATGAAACCAAATGGTAGAATGTCAATCACACATCTTTGCTGTTTAATGTATAACTGGCTCCACTAATAAGAGACAGTTCTATCTTCAAAATCCCATATTACTGAGGCAGAGAAAGGGAATTTCTTGTCCAGTGCCATGAATTCATAAAGAACTCCTTATGTATATTTTCAGGATATTCTAACTATATATAGACAGAAGCTAAACTGTCCTCCCTCAATCCCTGCATTAGCTCTAATAGGAGGATCTAAGAGCTTGAATTCACAAGCAGGGATGACTTAGATGCCTCAAGTTACTGAAATCTCTTGCAATTATTGAACCAGTCCTCCACAAGCTGAAATCTGATTTAGAAATTAATGGGCTTTAAAATGCAGATGTTCAGGAACTGCTTCACAACATCTACGTAGCAGATGCACTGAATATATATATATATAATTGATGGTGAGCATGTGATTTCAGTATTAAGTTTTTAAAGACGTGTTAAAACCTTCTTCCATTATTTGGTCTGTGTCTGATATTTATTTTAGGCATGATTTGCTTAAAGTAAACATAACACTGATGAGAAACCTGAAAGTAATTGCATGCTAATCTGATAAATGAGTGATATGCAGGAAGAGTTTGAAACCAAGAATGAACACGCGTGTTAAAAACACAATGGGAATTGACCAGTTTTCTTGCAATCCACCAGTTAATGAAAATTCCTAATGTTTTCTTCCTCCTCTCTCCTGCAGCTCCCTGCTCAAGCAACACTTACTTCTGCCATAGCAACATGTGCATCAATAATTCTCTAGTCTGCAATGGCATTCAAAACTGCGCATACCCTTGGGATGAAAATCACTGCAGAGGTGACTATAGAGCCAAGTACAGACTTGAGGGGTTGGGCCACTCACTTTGCTTCTCAAGAAAGTCATGAAATGTCTTTTTCCTGGAAATATGCTGAAGACAGCTCTTCTGCTAATCTCAGGAAGGTGTTCCAAATTTTTATTTCAACTCGGGAGACATGCACATGTGCTGAATATTGATCTGACTGCTTTTTAATTAAATTTCTCCCTCTTCAGCATATACTCTCCATTTTAAAAGGATGGCAGCTTAATAGAGAATTTAGTATTTACATTTAGGTTACATCCTATCCATTTATGAACTCAAAATGCAGCAGGGATCATTTTGAGAAAAAACAGACAAGCCTTCTCAGGGCTGAAAAAGAAGCAACAATTTTCAAAGAGAAAGATGATTTAAAGACATTTGTTTAAAGTTGTTTATCACAGAGTATCTCTGAGCAAATGCAACTGCTGCATATGGTGTGAAGAAGGGTGGGAGGAAGGGGGGGATTGTTCAGAAGCAAGAAGTTACCACTTCTGAAAAAGGACACATGTAAATCACTGCCTGGAGAAAATGAGGAGGGGAGGATGGTTTAAACCCTCAGAAATAAAGACTTGTTTCAGTATCAGATTTGGTAGGAAAAGTTCTCATGATTTCAGGACACTTCTGCTAGAGCTCAAATATATTCACCTGAATTTTCACATTTGGAACAGGTTCAAGGTAAACAATTTTTCTGGCTAAGAGAAAACAGTAAAAAAAGGCAACAGACTTGAGTGTTCAGATTTTTGAAAAATAGAATGGCATAAATAGGTCTGACCAGAAAAGTCCAGAAAGATTGAAATATGTGCTCCATTTCTAAGATAAATTGGCTCTGCAGGAAGGGTCAAAACCTTCTCTACAGAAAATCTTGACATAAAATAACTTGTCAGCAAACAAATCCTGCCTTTTTTTTTTTTTTTTTGTAAATATTATATAAACTGCTTTGAAGTTTTAATTTAGGAAAAAAATCACAAATACTTCAATGCAAAGTACATCATGGGAGCTTTCAGTTAACAAAACTGATCTATAACTCTCAAGTTTTCAGTATAAAAAGTTAGCTTCCTCTAGACAATCCTTAGCTTTGATAATATTCAGCATTCCCTCTTAAGTACAATTTCTAGATCTTTCCCATCTTTAACAGCTGCTTCCTAGAGCCTTCACTCACATGGCATTTCAAGAGCATAATCCATGCTAACTGTATTGCAATGTGAAGGAAGTGTGTTTCCCAGCATTTGTAAACAGCTGTATTTGGTGCTGAATAACCTACCACATTTTATATTCAATATAATCTAAATTCTGCTCTAACACTTGCACAAGAGATAATTAAGAGATGGCTGAATACTGAATCCATATGGCCTGTTAAGGTCAACTGAAGGGTGACTGATGCAAGCACGAGTAATATCTAGCCTTAAAAAGAAAGTTTTTCAGAGTTGTGCTCTGCTCCTGTAGGCACCCAGAATTCTCATTTAGTCCATACTGATAGCTGCCCCAGTCTCAGCATACTGTGACCTACTTTATGACTAAGCCCCAGACAAAATTGGATAGAAATGGATATAAAAGTTAGTTGTGTGCAATTTAAGAGACAGAAGAAAACAATTCCTTTTGCATAAAAACTTTCTGAACTAGAATATCTTCCAAGAATTACAAAGCCTAGATGCAGATGGGAAAAGTATCATAGCACTGAAATTCCTATCTTCCACAAAGTGTGGTAACCTCAAGATCTAAGGTAAGCAGGACAAAGGGAGCTGGCTTCCTTCCCAGTAAAGGTACTAACTGGGTGAACAGTCTAAGCTCTGAAGTAGAGCTCAGGATTCTCTCAAATACTGTGTCTGAGGCCCTGCACGTGGAGAGCATAACACAGCCAGTGGCACAAGCCTGGTATATGAAAATAAGACTGCAGAAGAATATGTAGTGGCCTAAATGTTGCCTATTAAGTGTTTCAGTGTAGAAGTCTTTTAGTCCCCTAGGACAACTACCTTTACAGAACAAAAATCCAACTGGAAAATGTGAATCCTCAAACAATTTGAAGTGTGGAAAACCATCTTGTTCTGATGCTGCCATCTTGTGTGTTTTCATATGAAATACTAGACAAAAGTGGCATATAATTTGGTTCCCCCCTACCCTCCCTTCTATCTTTTTTTTTGGGGGGGGTGGCAATTAACTCAATTACTGGACTATGCTTGGAACATACCCATGCTAAAGCTCCCTATCTTGAAATAGCTATAGCAGACTTACACAACAGAGTCATTGCATTTAAGGAACATGAAAACAAAATAGTACAGTCATTCTTACATCATCACTGTAAGAATATTTCACTTCTAAAGATGAATGAGTTTAGGTTTCCTTCTACTGACATCAATGGGAATGTTACTATCAGGAGCAGACCACACACAGAAGCATAATCTGTAGTTGTATTAGTAAATATTAATATATGTAATATAAATATATTAATATTTAATAATCTAATTATTAGCTATTTAAGGGTAATTTAAGCCTATTGAACTTGTGGATTTTGGAGCATGAATTGATCAGTATAGGTTCAGGATTGAAACTGAGTCAGCATGCATTTGCCACAGAGTTCCACGTGCCAGTGAATGCTCATATGGCAGCCACTAATGCAGACAGGGCATTAGACTTGCTGAACAGGTGCAGGATGATAAATCCCACTGCCATACAGGTCTAGTCTCCATTAAGTCATTTCATTAGTACAGCACTTAAATGACAGTCACAGCTTGCTTTAACCCATGCTCAAAAGGGGGGAAAACAGAAGCCCTATCATAATCTCATTTTTCTCTTGGCAGAAAAGAAAAGGAGTGGATTGTTTGAGCAAATCACCAGAACTCACGGAACAATCATCGGCATCACGTCGGGGATAGTTTTAGTTCTTCTCATCATTTCAATCCTAGTGCAAGTAAAGCAACCTCGCAAAAAGGTGATGGCTTGCAAGACTGCTTTCAATAAAACTGGCTTCCAGGAAGTATTTGATCCTCCCCATTATGAACTCTTTTCACTAAGGGACAAAGAAATGTCTGCAGATTTAGCAGACTTATCAGAAGAACTTGAAAACTATCAGAAACTGAGACGCCCTTCAACAGCTTCCAGATGCATCCACGACCACCACTGTGGCTCCCAGGCCTCCAACATGAAACAGAGCAGGACAAACCTGAGCTCCATGGAGCTGCCCTTCCACAATGACTTTGCTCAGCCCCAGCCCATGAAGACTTTTAACAGCACATTCAAGAAGAGCAGCTACACCTTCAAGCAGGGCCACGACTGCCCCGAGCAGGGCATAGAGGACAGGGTGATGGAAGAGATCCCCTGTGAAATCTACGTTAGAGGAAGAGAAGAAACAGCACAAGGGTCATTATCCATTGACTTCTAGTTTCCTGGTGAGGGGGTATCAGTGTATATACCCAATGCCTGTGTACAGGGACAGTGTGTATATGAAGAGTGTACCATATGCAGCGTGTGAGATGCACACACTTTTAGCTTACACTTCAGTTCAAAACAACCTTAAGTCTTCGTAACTAATTCTGACTGAAAACTGGTGGATTTCCTCCCATCTTCTCAAGCTACCTACCTAATGGAGGAGTAAGACAAAGACTTTGCATGGAAATGATAAGGATATTGAAAGAAAAAAAACCCCTACTAATCACTGAAAACAATGACTACTGTTCTCTTCCTCGTACCGTTTTCTCTTCTTCACATGTCTGCTTTTTAAGACAATTTTAATACCTCAGTTACATAAATAAAAGTAGTTAAGTGCACCATGTGTATGTCAACATAGGTGTGTCATTGTATTTGTCAAATTGAAAGCAGAGTTAGTGTTAAGTGCCATTTGAGACTCAAGAATTATGTTGCAGCCATCTGTTGCACCTTGCCTACCATTCGTATTGACTTTTATCAGTTCCTCACTCTGTGCTGTGTGAGAAGTCAGTGCAAAGGATTGCTGCCTTGCAAGAACATTCAGTTACAATCATTTTAGTACATTTCAAGAAACAATCTTTGCAGCTTTTGGTTAAAACACAAATATATGCTCATGTTATTCTAGATGGCAGACCTTTACAACCATTTTCTTTCAAGAAGGCTTCAGATTTTAAAATACTCTGCCATATTTTATATATAGCTCACTGCTTTCACAGCTCTGTAGTGAGAAGAGAATTTTGTTCCTGCATTTTCCAGGTATTTACATAAATAGCGCTGTATATTTGTCCCTTCAAATAGCCTTTTACTCATTATTACAGCCCATCTTCCCTGATGAAATGAGTGCTAATACTTCTAGCTCATGTCCTACTTGTCTGGAGAGAGCTGCTCTGAGGTCTGTGTGATTACCAGGTATATGAAGATCCTGGAAACAAATCACAAAGCAATTTTTATTAACCCTCATGGAGCCCTTTTTGTGCCCTGTTTCCCCTCAAACTTGCACATTTCATACCTTTTTTAAATGGTGGTTTGGACCTAATTTTGCAATTTTTACAATATAAAAATGTTTTTAAGCACAGTAATGATAATTGTGGTTTTTAAAGCTTCATAGAGTTTGATAGATGCAGACTATTTCCTAAACCAGAATCTAGCAGCTGTAGAGCAGGCTGGTTACTGTCCCTCCAGCAGCTCTGAGTAACATGCAGTGGTTGCTGGACACAGCAGTTTGCCAGGAACATTTGACATGACTTCTGCAATAGCCTACACTTCATTCCCTCATTTGTTTGGGTTTATTCTTTTTTCCTGTTTGGGGATTTCTTGTGGGTTTGATTTTTGTTTTTACAGAAAACCTTTCAGTAGAAATGTCCCACCAGTTTGCACTGGGCATATCCTTTATTTACACATTTATGTGAGACCATAATGCTTGCTCACTGTAGTACAAAAAAATATATAACCCTAGCAATGAAAAAACCTTTTCTTCAAAATGAAAGGTAAGCAACAGTTACAATCACAGTTTTTTCATTAGAATGATAATCATTTTGTTTGATTTTTACAAATGCTTAGAATGTAAGAAGTCTTGAGGAAAAAAAAAAAAAAGAATTTAGCATCTTCAACACTTGAACTTGAAAATTAACTCTGCTGTCCAAAAAGAACTTAATCAGAAGCTCATAGATCAGCCCCCTAAGGCTGCATCCCAAGTGTCAGTTTTTGAAATACATTCTGGCAGCAGCACAATTAGAAAGAATGAAAACAAGACACCATTTTTAGATGCACTTCATGCACCAGTGTTTAAAAAAACTAATTAATTTTGTATTGAAATTTTTGAATATTTAAAGCATTTGTTTATAGATTTCAGTAATAAATATCTCACCATGACATAAACAATACAGAATGTTATTTGTGATAGTGCCAGGTTTCTTCAACAAGCAACACCTAGTTTTACACAGGTAACTTTTATCCATATGTAAGTGCTAGGCTTGCATGAATGCAGTTTTCTTCCTAAGGTGTATTTGTCCATGTGATAAAAATATTGTGAACCCCATTCTTTCCCAAGGTATGTTGTCTTTGACCAGTAAACCTGTAATAATAAAACAAATAGCAAGCCTGCAGAGCTCAAGTGTGTGGAGAAAAAGGGAAAAGCTCTATTCAGTAAGTTCCCAAGTGGCCTGAAGAGTAAATCAGTCTGTTGGAGCTTTGTGAATACATGGTCAGAACACAGCTGGGTTTTTTGCTAGCCCAGTGCACACAGGTGATCTCCCATAACCACTTGGGTCTTCTGTGCATAGCTTTTCCAATATCCCCAAGCCAAATTCTGTGGGCTTCACTTCTGCCCCCTCCCTTGCTGTCTAATCTGTTTCAGGTTTTTTACCTCTTTATCCTAAAGCTAGCCTGCCAGTTCACACCTGCTCTCAGTTCCCAGAACAGCAAAAAATGCCATGGAGAAAGCTTTTCAGTGTTTCTGCAATAGTAGACCCAACCCTTACTGTGGCAACAATGGTACTTGAACCATTTAAGCAGATACAGAAATAATTATTCCCCTTTCACATTGATAGTAAGGGCAGAAAAATGAAATATCAGTGCTTGTTGTATTAGAAGGTGAAATTAACATTTAACCTCAAAATCTGCAAGGAAAACTTGTGCATGGTGTGTTTAAAAAATAATATGGCTATACATCTGATTGTAACCTTGGGTTCAGTTACTTAGCTGTGCTCTTGGAAATAATTAGTAACTATTAGAGCCATAATTCCACTTTCTCACTACAGAGAAAAACAGTGTGGACTTGTTGGTATCACTCTGCAGAAAGCTGGTTATCTTCAGTGGAAGAATCCAGCATTGGTTTGGCAGTTACAGTCCAGCTAGACCTGATGCTGTGGTTATAAACCTTTTCTCAGCATTAGTGACAACACCACTTTCTATTCTAAGTCCTGATGGCTTACTTGGCCTCCCTCTTAAATCAATACATTGCTAAGAGCACCCTGATTTTCAATTGAATCGTACCCATGGCTGTGATAACTCTGTTAACACAGAATCCTTGGAAGCAAAGCTCTGTTCCCTAGACACACATCAACCAGGCCAACAGCATTAACTACTTGTTGGAATTTTTAATTGTCAGAATTTAACTATAGCCAGCACCCAAGCACCACACAGCTGCTCCTTCACTCCTCCCTCCCCCAGGAGTGCAAAGGTGTAAAACTCCTAAATCAGGACAAGATTTTAGTAACAAATAATAATATTTGTTACTAATTCTTATAATATGTCGTTTTTACTAAACCAGTACAAAGAAAGGTTACAAAAAGAGCTGTCACGGGCAAGAAAAAGTGCTTGTCACATGAACACATGAAGTCATTAAAACTCACTATTTTTTTTTTTACTTGGTACAGAGAAATCCGTGCATTAGCAGCAAATCTCCTCCATGAGAAAATAAAGCTTGTCTTATCTTCAAGTCAATTTAGCCCTTAAATATGGAGATTCTTACGTCAATGATCATAACGTTTGATTTTCCCAACTATTTAAACATAATCCTTTATCCAAAAGGCCACCACCAGCAAAAGTAATTTAAAAAAAAATAAAAATCTTGGCATGTACACCTGAGAAGCCAAGAATAAATAACTGCTTGAAATGGAACAACTTAATTCAAATGGATATATATTAAAACATATAAAGAGACTGACCAAAATAAGATCAAATTAGATACCAGTTCACAGTAAAAATCAGTCAAATCCGTTTACATGTCCTTATATGTATGAGCCCTGTGATTCTAAATCCACATCAGCCCGAAAGAAAAGCTGATTTTACATTTGAGATCACACTGTTGCAACTGAATATTAATTATAATGGGAGAAAGAATTCAAAAAACATTAAATCAATAACCTCTGAGTTGAAACATGCTATAAATAGTGATTTCCAGAGTGTGCATCTCAATTTAACAACACTAAAGCTTTCTTTGGTAGCTTCTCTTCCTGCAGTTTCCAATAAGGACCTCTGTGTAGCTTAAAACCTCCCTATAAATGTGCAAATAGCACATCAATCTGCTCAAATATGTGATTCTGTGCATGATGGAACTGCAAGTTCATTTTCACATTCAAATTCCTTTGCTACACTCCATTTCCAGAATCAGCTTAACAAAAATCTGTTTGCCATCTGTTTTATAGATCAACACTAACAGGCATTTGTGAATTGTCAACTTGTTCCCTCTTATCTAGCTATTGAAGATAATCTATCATATACCAGATAAAACAGCTTAGCTTTTGTAAGTCTGTTCTTATAGAGCCAGACTCAGAGAGAAACAAAGAACTTGATGTCTTTGGATGTCTTTCCATTACTATTACATAACTTATGGCAAAAGTTTTTATACTCAAGAAACCCTTTTAAAAATTATGTCAAATCTTGTTCAAGAAAAAAAAATATTGAAATAAACTGAATTATAAATAACTAAGACCTAAACATCTCAACATTCAAAATCATTTGCTGGTTTTGACTCCGAATCATGCCTTTTGAAGGTTAAGAGCTGTCAATGCTGCTAACATCATATCCTCTTCTCTGAAGAGCTACTACTACTTATCCCAAACAGATTTCCCAAGCATCTTTACAGGGTTAAATCTTATTTCACCATTTCATTAACTTATATCTAGAAATCAACATACTATTTACATCTTCTAAGTGAACAAAGTATATCATGACCTTGTTGCTTCTGTCTTCCTTCTGGATGTATTTAGGAGCAAGAAGTATACTGCTGAAGTATTTATCATTGAACAAGAGCATTTCACAGTTTAAGCATTATATTCATTTCTCAGTTTATACAGCAGATTTTCATCTGAAAAGTAAGAGGCTACAAGGAAAACTCAAAGCTCACAAAATTAGCTCCTTAACCTCAAATAAATATGGCAGAAGTGAAATAGAGTACATCAATGTTCTAATACTCAAGGTTTAGTGTTTTATGGGGAAGCAATATCAGAATTAAAAGTTGGAAGGGTTTAGTTTGCCCCTGGTTATCACACTCAGTATGCTCATAACACTCATCTTGAATAACTACTACATTCACCTGTGAGTAACAAAAGAATCCAGAGCTTAAGCTCCCTTTCTGTACCATGGGCAAAATTCACAGACATGAGAGCAAAAATGAAAATTAAATAATGATTTTTTAAAAAATACTAATGGGAGACAAAAATACTAACCACTGGACATTGCTGATGCAGTTTCATCCACCCTTCCGTGCACTGAATTTACTCCCAAGGTAATGAAGCAGACAATTCTACCTGACCAAGGTTAGGTTCCCTCACTTCAGTAAACACCATCATTACTCCTAATAATTTTGGAGAAGCCAGCTGTTAGCAGTGAGTTTACTAGATAGCATTCTCAATTACAACTGATCATTACATAAAAGGATGATTCAGTGATAAATGAGGGTGAAAAAAGCAGGAAAATCCTTTTGAAAGCAATTATGAGAATAAGAGATTCTTAGAAAGACAAGTCAATAAATCCCATATGTCTTAAACATTGTAATGAACCTTCTGTTTGTAAAGAACAAACAGACAAGGTACATGAGAAATACCACTCATTACTGGCTCTCCACTGTATGTTTAATAACCCAACAGAGCAATTGAAGGCTTGAGGGGAAACCAAATAATTAGAATTTTTCTGTAGTAATGAAAACCAAAGAGGTCTAGTAGAACAGAGATGTTTGATTTGCACTTACCAGTCAAAATTGATTCTGCACGGGCCACTTTATCTTCTGTCATCATTAATTTTATCTTCAACAGCGAAGGGAATTCTGAAATACACAAGAACAGTACAAAATATATAGGTAGAATTCAAGTGTAAACAGAAAAGTAATGGATATTTAAAATAATCTATTAGTTCATTTTTAGAGCTCTGTATGACTCCTTAGGTTATCATACTCTCCCAGACTCTCCTGCACTTGTGTCCATTTTGACAAATTGGAATATAAGCAATCAAATTTGTCTGTGTAAGAGAAATAGCAATAACAGGAAAAGTTATTTGCCTTTAAGATCCAGACCTAATAAAGCTGCAACCTTGGAAAGCTTTACTGCACTGCATTTTCCACATCAGAGTAGGAGCAAGGACAGACATTAACATAAGAGAAACACATCCTTTACTTGAACTAGCAGATTCCAAGTTATTTCTTACTAATTGCTAGAACAGAAATGTTCTGTTTGCTTGTTGTGGTTTTCTTTCTTTTTATTGTAGTTCCAACTTTCCTTCAACTATTATCATCATAAGATGAAGCGCTCCCTAAAGCCAGCATGTGGATTTCTTGCCCAGAAAGAGCTATAATATCTAATTTAAATATTGCATTACTGTGTTTGAATTACAAAATACCTGGTTTCAACATCAATTTACAAAATCAAAAGCTGCATTACATACATTTGTGGAATAGTTTGTATCAGAAGTTGACAGATGTGTAACACCAGGATTTAATGACAACATTTCAGCATCACCTCTCATGTTACAGCAGTACAGTTGGCAAACAGTAACAGAAATCCAGCACAAACCCACTGGAGTACTCTCTCCTCAGGAATACAAATAAAGCAACAGTACCAAGTAGAGAATTCAAGTTAACAAGCAGCCCTCAAGGTTTAGGGGAACATTAATGAGAGAGTGTAGAATATTTTCCTACATTAATTTTCCTATTCCTAAAAATATTGTGCATCATTAAAAAAACCAAACAAACAACAAACAAATACCAGGGGTGATCAAATAAAAACTAAGGGAAAAAACCCACAAATTAATTCAGTTTCATTTGACTCAGAACTGGAAGTCATGGATTCTCCTTTCTGGGGGATTACACAGAAATTAATATTGACAAAACCCAAAAGATAAGGAACAGTCACTTCAGATTTAGAGTGTAATGAAAGTTTATGTAAATTTGCTAGAAAATGAAGATTGGTTGCCTTGAGTTAGAGTTTACAGTGACTGAAGGAGCTGGCAGAAAGCCAAGCCTATCTCAAAGCAGAACTTGTGCATCTTATATTGGAAAATGCAACAACTAGTCTGCTGCTTGAGTAACCATGAGGTCTCTTCTTTCATCACGGAAGCACTCTAAGTAAAAATGGGAGAATATCTGAAATTGTCCATCCTACCTGTAGCCCCAGGCTCACCTTAAGAGCAATATCCTTTGTGATATAACTGGGGGAAAATACAAATATATGGCTTTGATTCCCTTCACAGACAGGAGGCAAATTTTAGGGTCTAATATAAAACTCACCGGTTCAGTGGATAAGCAGCCAAAAAAAAAAATAAATGCACAGAATCTCATAGGGAAAAGATCTGGATCCCCTAAGAACAATAGAAAGGAGCTTCCTTAACACGTTCAATGAAATACCTTTCAACACTAAAATACACTCATGCTGAAAAAACTCAAGATAAATGCAAACATCCTGAGTGCTGTTTGGAAGGGTAATACATTATGTTACTGATACTATTGATTAACAGCAAAACCCTGTTATTAAGGTCAGACACATTTATAGATTTTTCCCTTTTTAAGGAATATTTAGTATGAATGTTAATGGCCAATGCCTACCATCGAAGAACTGAAAGACAATTTAGCCAATTAAATCAGGTTCTCTCTATTGCCAGCAGCCAAGCTACTACAGAAGCTAAATGCCACATCTGATGCTCATTACAACTAGTTTTTAAAGGGATTTTGAAAGAATCTGTGTCAAACCCTTTCAGAAAGGGAAAACTAGGTAGCAAAATACATTTTTTAAAGTTTACATGACAAAATTATCAGAACAGCTGCTACACAATGACAGTGTACAAAAGGGTGAAAAATTCAATTGTGTATATAACCCAAGGCATAACTCATGTCTCCAACACCCATATAAAGCTGAAAACTGGAAATAGGCTTACTTTTCTAGAACCCCAAAAAACCCCAACAGCAGTACTGAAACACTGTACTCTTCCATGGTGAGATTTGTCTCATTTATTACCGGTGAAGTTTTCACCCTTGTAATGATCTAATTTCCCACCACTGACACCACTAAAGGATTTACACTGCAACAGACTGCAGAGATATTCACATCACCCATGATCCTGGTGGTGTATAAAGGAGATCAAAGACCAAGTTCTTTGTTTCTAGTGAAAAAAAACCTCTTAGACAAATCTGATTATTCAGGAATATTGTCCTATTTAGCCTGCTACAACAGCAAGCATTGAAAAAAAGCTAAATCTATTTCCTCCACAAATGGGGCCCCATGTCCAGTAATGTCTGTACACAGCATGTCTAAGCAAATGTTACATATTCATTGCATGTCAGTGTTAACTCCAATAATAACAGAAAAAAACCAACAAAACACTCTGAACATGCTGCCAAAGCCCAGCAGCTCTGCTTTTTCCTACAGTATTAACATCTATTAAAGCTGCTAATTATTAAATTACTACCCTTGTCATTCACTCCATCTGACCTACAGCTCAGAGAATATTTTCTTCTGTCTTCATGCAGATAACAATTCATATTCAAATTAACATCAGAAAGAATGATAGTATGTTCCTGTAGCAAATTAAATATTGACCCATTAATATCTATATTCCCAGCAACAATGTAAGAATCTACACAAACAACTTAAAAATCTAGATGTTTTCATCTTGGACAACCTACATTTTAAAAATTACATATATGAGAAAACAAATAAATTTATTATTTTCTGATTTATTAGTAGCTTACTATCAGCATTAAGGATTGATAACATGTATGCCTAGAAATTAAAGATTTTCAAACAACAGAAGGCCTATCAACTAGACTAACCTATGATATCAATCTTTAGGGGGAAAAAAAAATAGGGTACAAAACTCTCAGCTTTTGCTTAACATGGCTCCAGCATTTAATCCAGTTATGTGGAAAGACTTGGGAACATCAAAGAAATAACTTTTATTTTTCCCCACCCTCCACAACACAAACAAGTGAAAAGGCTTAATAAATCCTTTAAGCTGGATCCACAGCTCATACAGAGGGAAAGAGCAGAAAAAGAATCCCCTACATTCTGACTTACTCTGGAAGAAGGAATGATGCCTCCATTACACCCCAATCAAAACAGAGGCTTTTAGAAAATTCTCACTCAATGGCAGTTCACTGAATTGCTACATCAATGTACATTTTAAGCTTTTAAGTCAGGGGGGCAAGGCAGAAATGAATCAAGCAAAAAAGCATGCCATGTCCCCTTTACAATTACATTAGTGATTTTTTCCCCCTCTCTGACTGTGAAAAAGTTATTTACTGTATCTAAATTTCTCATTCTACTACCAAGACTGAGTGGAGAGACAAGATAAATACTTATTACTTCTTTTACAGCAGTGGTAGAGCTCACTTATTTCATTAAGCTTACAGTGGTCAGAGAGAACAGAGCTCTCTTTACATCCTGATAAGCATACAAATGAAAGGTTTGTGGTCCTCTATTTATGCCAAAGCACACAGAGCAAAATACATAAGCAAAGGACAGGAAAAACTTACTCAGAGGTGTGGTGTTCTAGTAATAACTGGTAGTAAGTCATAGCAGTAATAAGGAAGAAATCTCAGTCAGGTACCTAATTCCATTACATTAGCAGACTCAGAAATTAATTAGTAAAGGTCACAAATACAAGTGCATTTATGTATGTGCCTTTCCACAGCAACTATTCAAAACCACTTCCAGATTATTTTTGTCTGCCACTGGGGACTAATTTTAAGCACAGAACTGTACTACAATCAAATCACAACAATAACCACCAAGAAGGGCTAGTGATGCTGTCAAGATTCAAAAGGTAGAGCATTCACTTCTCTGTCAGAGGTAATGGATTTTCTGCCCAATCCTGCCACTCTTCACTGTGCTCTCTTGGTTTAGTCACTTCAGATCAAGTGAACAATTTTGTCTATTAATTTCATGGATTCAGAAATAACTGCCTGCCCTGAACATTATCAATAGTGTGACAATACACCAGTTGTCTATAAAATGGTTTTACTTCCAAAATATTACAAGACACATGAAAGATTCTCCTTGGGGTTTTCGACTTTAGACTGCATCGTGCTCCCAAAACAAGACAGCATAGACACCACTGAATTTTTTCCTTACAAACAAGACTGGCAACTTGCCAAAGCTACTTTTCCAGAGCAGGACAAAAAAAAATAAAATCCAACAAAACAACAACCACCAAACACACACCAACCAACCACAAAAAAACTAGAGGGAAGGAAAAAACCCACCACTACAAACATGAACATGAGAACATGAAGTTAACCACGTTTCACGTGACTACTCCCTGCTGCCTCTGAGCAAAGTACACCCAGTGCTCTCATTTCTGCTGAAATTGTGGCATGTAAATGACAAAGTGCAGAAAAAAACCTTCTGACTACTATGACTTTCCAGATGTAAGGCATGATGCTTTTAACAAGTCTAAATCACAGGCATGAAATTTACAATTTAAAAAAAAGAAAAGGACAGGTAGGTCAGTGGAGAAAGCCATGAACACAAGATGTCTTTACATTTATAGCTGTGCAAAGTGAACAACCTGTCTCTGTTTTAAAAGAAGTGAAATATAGCTTAATGTTTTTGCAAAAAGTTATCTGAAAACATCAGCAGAATCCTGACTGTGTAGATCATGTGATTTCCAGGTTCTCTACATTCTCTTTTACCTAGGTCCTAAAATATGAGAAATTGGGGTATATTTAGCAAGTAAATTACATCTAAATATATATAAAAAGTAACTACCCACACAAAATTGCAGATACACCTACTACATTAGTGATAGATCTTTTCAATGTCTGCAACCAGAACATTGGTGGTGTTATTGCTACAGGGAATATGCTGCCAGGAGCTGTTTGGCAGCATATGAACAGGTGATGTCCAATATTCAGATCATGTTCTTCCACAGTCAACAACTGTAAACAAATTACAGTTTAAATTGCCACTTCCTCACCAAAAAAACACTCAGTCTTGTCTGGTGCACAGTTCCTGCCACTTCTAATGGGGACAAGACTAGAAATATCAGGAAAAAAAAAAAAAAAAGTAGACATAAGAAAGATTGAAACTGTTTTAATGCAAAAAGGCAGGTAACAGTAAGAACAGAAGTCTGTTCTGGAGCTGAGGCATTAATAAGGCTGGGTGAGTAGTGCTTCCTTTGTCTTCCAGAAGAAAAGCACAAACCAGAGAGAAGGGTGGAATACAGAACAAACTCACCTTTAGAGCATCATCAAAAATTCAGGCTTTATAGTAACTTTGAATTTTCCTTCAGTTTAAATCAACACAATTCTATAAAGGTTGGCATGGTCACAGAAAGGCAGTGAAGGTACCTACTATGCTTTCTATTAAATTGAAGTATCCCCACTTTGCTGGCTTAGATCTCTCCAGAATTATTTTTTTCAGCCCAGACTCAGCTCATCTCTAGTCAAAGCAAGTAATGTAACACTGGGAAAATGTGTGTGGTTATTAAATATGTGTGTGGTTATTAAATATGTATATTTACAACATACAAAACTAATTACAAAATTGTAATTGGGATCTTTCCCATGTAAACCTTCTGGCTCCCTTCTCTCCTCCCATACCTAATGATGACTACAGATTAAGATAATGTTGACAACATTTTCTTTGGAGTGAAATATTTCATGATAACTGCTTCAATACAAATAGTTACAGGACAGCCACGTAGCAAAGCTTCCACACAGCAGAGTCCCCCAGAGGGAAAGCTCAGCTTTGGCCCACTCCCATTGTTCCCAGCTACGTGCTGTGGTCAGCACCTGCATGGCAGCTGACTAGGGAAAGCCTGGAACAGAGATGCTTCTGGGAGCCACTGGTGTGAGCTGTTCTACTGGGGCTGGAAACAGCTTTCTGTATCTAGTGTCCAGCCATCTAAGGAGAAATGAAACAGTCCCAGCAAGAAGGTAAATTTATAGGTTGCATACTGAACAAAACATACAGTCCATTTCTTGACAAAACAAAGCCCACAACATTTCAACAAAAAAGCAGCAGAGTAACGGATTATTTAAAGCCCCGAGAAGAGCCTGCTTTGATGGAAACTAAGCAGAAAATTAGAGAAAATGGAAACAAAGGCATCGTTTATACCTGTGGCTATGAAAGCAGATTAAAAAGAGAAGATGAAAGGCTGCAAGTTCCACTGTTGCATATCCCAAGCCACGACAGGCTCAAAAGGCTACACACACACTTTTTCTCTCACGGGGAAGATGGGACTAGAATAGAAATTCTAAACTCCAGAAATGATCCCTATCCTTTCAAAACATGTCTCAACAGCAGATCTTTTTTTTAAAGCAAATACCAAAAGGACAGATAAACAAACTAAATACATAATAGATTTTAAACCGGTTTAGTACTGGGAATGTTTGAGGATTATTTTTTAAGAGTAATCTAAGAAGCACATAAAATCCAGTATAAATAATCCTCTAATAACTCTCCAGCCCTTCTGCATTTATTGCTAGTGAAAGAACATTCAAATACAAGACAGTGTAATAATTAATGTCTCAATTAATTATGGTAATTAGGTTTCTGTAGCAGTTTTCAGTGGAAGATAACTGCTTCACAAGAGATGAGGGATGTATTATGACTTCCTCTGCTATGTAAGCAGTCTACTGCCCTCCATGAACCTTGTCACATTAAGTAACAACTGTGTTCAAACTATACTTGTTTTTATAATAAATATTTCTGTTCATGTGCTGTCCTGGTTTGGGTGAAAACCAAGCAAATTCTGTTCAGTGATTTTACTTTTCAGCTTAAGTTTCTAACTAACTGC
>JANHGL010007373.1:0-12592 GCA_024611195.1 Ceyx melanurus | reverse complement strand
CACCGGATGGCTGGAAACCTATCCTGTACCTCACGCCACTGCCCGGAACACCATCCTGGGCCTGGAGAAACAGATCCGTCATAAAATAAACATAAACATAAAATAACTCCAAAATAACCAAAGAGCAGATACACCTCTAGGCAAGGGCAAAGCAGGTGGCTGCCTAACATGGAGGCTGTTGGAAGCAGCATCCCCACAACAGTGCTGCCATCTGCTAGACCTGCAAGGAGTAAACACTACAGAGATTCTCATAGGTAGAGTCTGAGGTTTGGTCTTGGTTTGTTGCTATTTTTTTTTCCCCCTAGCTTAGAGGTTCTTTTGGGCCCACAGTACCCTAGTCTGATCTTATCTGCACCTCTAAGCCAGAGGCCACAGGATACTGTCCTGGAGTGGTTTTGCCATAGGAGTTTGCTACTTCCTCCTGTGGTTTATAGATCTTGTATAACATCCTATTAATGACCAGTGTAACTGCTAATTGCACAATAAGTTTAAAAAAACCCATTTGTAAATGCTGTGGGGGTTGGGGTGGTGTCTCCTCTTTTCATTCAACACTAATTGAACTACCTGAATAGCTCAATGAAATGAAGGCCAGGTACCATCTGCCTCCTCTTCACCTCCCTGAATTATTTTTTCCCAGAAAACTGAGTAATAGATGTGATTGAGATTTTTTTTTTCTCCTGTAAAAAGAATGCCTCAGTTCTAGTGTATTAAATGAAAATACATATTACTATGATCCATTTCTAGCAAATTTTACCAGTGCTGCTCTAATACAGTTAAAATGTAACATTCCCTATTACTTTGAAAATGTGGCTTCCAGACAACCTTGAAAAAAACGACTGTCTCAATGCTGCTTTAGCCAACCTTCAAACATAAGCTTTAAAGGTGATAGTTAAGTATTACAGTCTTTGTTTTGGCAAAGCACCATATATCACATCTGTCCAAATTGCATACTGTGAAACAATACAACCTAAGCACTAGCAACCCCAAAATATATGATGTTTTGAAGCAGAAGTGGATAAAACCAGTCCTTTGCTTTCTTTTTCTTGATTCAGCATTATTTACAGATAAGCTACAAGCAATACTGAGACAAGGCAGCTCAACTAACAAAGCACATAACAGCAAACAGTTTATCAGCAATAGCTGTACAGCCTCCCTCCCTGCTTCATTCCAGTTAAAGGAGATCTGGAGTTTCTAGGATGCTGGAAAAACACACTTCAGAGATTTCCAGCAGGTTCAGGAGGAAAGCAGCTACCCAAGTCCACAGAAGGGCAGAAGGATACTAACAGTCATTATCTGTGCAACTCAGCTGGAGAATGCTGCTCAGAAGTACAGTGAGACAGGACTGTCAAGTAAACTTAGAGTCTTCAAGTGAACATGTTTTTGTTCCAGACTAGTTTTATCTGGAATATCAATACAATTTTGGACTAAATTCTGGGCTCTGCTACAACACAAAAATAAAACAAAAGAACTCCACCCCAATAAATAACAGCAAGTGTCCTGACCTGTCCTTTTTCATCACTGTAAGAGCAAACATGAAAATTAAAATTTTCTTTAAACAGTTTAAGAATTGGTCTATATTCATAAGAATATATAACAGTTCAGCTATGGAACTTAAGGACATAATAGCCTTAAAGGTTATGGTTTCTTCTTCCCTTTCAGTAGATCAGCATTTGGTATCAGATGTTGAGAACAAAGTCTTGCCACAATGAGAAAATAGGAATCACAACTATTATTCAAAAGTTCAAGTACTTCAGCATAAAAAAACCCTGAAGCTGGATTCAGCCCTCAAGCAGTGTCTCTGCTCACAAGTGGCCTACTGGTACCAAGTCAGGAACTCCTTAACCAGGTTGTAAAGATGAAGTTCAACTCCTCACAAAATATCAGTCTAAATCCCACGCATCAAATGGAGTTTACACAGAACTTAAGAGGCATGTAGCTCTTGTGTTAACTTCCTGCTCAGGGATCAATTTTGCATTCACACACAAAGCAAACCACAGTGAAAGAAAGGTTATTGCACAGTATTTAAAAGGAAATATGACTTTCAGGAAAAAGGTAAATATCATCATAATCTCTGTAGTCTTCACCTCATCACTACATGAAAATTGAATAGCATGGCTACTAGTTCAGTCAAGAGGAGCTGTATAATACATGCAACACTACACATTTATACTTATTTGTGTAGAAAATTTGTTATTCATATAAAAATAAGTTCTAAATACAACCTCAGATCTTACACTACTTTCGTAAGCAGAAAAAAGAAAAATATTCTAAAAAGTCATTACAGGCCAAGTATCAGGGGAAGAAACAAAACACTCCAGTGTTGCAAGACTTGGTGCAAACACAGAAAAAAAATATCCTTTTTTAACATGTATTGATTTCTATTTTATACCTTGTGTGTCAGAACTACCACAGCACATTTTTTTTCCAAAGATTTACTAAACCATTTGCAAGAGATGACTCCCTCCTCTATTGATCTCCTGTAGTCATGCCACCCTTCATTTAATACAGCTTTTGCCAGCAGTAGGAGGAAACTATGATTTGATTTAGCCGATCTTGATGCTGTGCTGAAGCTGGGCTCTTTTCCCTAGTGAACTCTCTCCTCCCGGGTGTCAGGGCAGTGCTCGTGTGCCCCCCTTTGTCACGCACATCGTTATCCGAGCTGCTACTGCCTGGGGGCTCCTGCGCTTGACAAGGAAAGGCGATGCTGAAGGTAGAGTGTTTGTGAGCTGGAGCAATGCTGGAAGGCATCTGGGCTCATTACTCACTTGTCCATCTGGAAACAGCATATTTATTGTTACAAGACCTTACCTCCACTAGGGCATCTTATTTCTCAGATTATCAATGTACTCAGCCAAAGTCAGTTGGCTCACTTAATTGTCAGCATGCCAAATCCATGCGCTGTCATTTTATTGACTGAGGAAAATAATCTTGATTAATTGCAATTGTTTCTGGGTTTAGCTAACAGAGCTTAATTAAAGGCCATGAGCTTTCAAATTTATTTGCTCCCTCAATAAAAGCCAAACTGTTTATATTTTTAATAAGGTAACAAACACTTGGCAATACACCCATACAGTGTTCCCACACACAGGTCAAAAAAGCTCTTCACTGTTCAGTGATGCAGTTGGGAAGCCAGTCTTCAACCACTACTACAGTAGTTTTATGCTGGAATATCAAAATAAAAAGCAGATCTATCCCAGTCTTAGCTACTTTTATGTAAGTTATGAAAATATTAAAACTGACTCTCTTGAAAAGGATGTATTTTAAAAGTCTGTTCACAATACCCAAACTCTCTTTAAATTACACTGTGGTGATGCTAACTTACTCTCCTACAAATAAAAATTCACAGTAAATCACATATCCAAAAGTAATGTTTCTTAGTGAATTACATGACCACAACTCACCCAGGAAGATACTTTTAACATCTGCCAGAAACAATGTGGTTTCTCTAGGGCACTTTAGAATATTATCAACATTGTTACGTGGTCCATTTCTTTTTAAATGCACAGACAAAGCAACTGAATTTTAAAATCTGCACCTTTCTCTTTCCTCCTCAGACTTCTTTCTCTAATTTCCATTTCCCCCCAACCAGTGGTTTGACAACAGAGTGCTGTATCTCTGTTAAATGACAAGTTCACTACAATCAAGAATACTACAGTAAAAAAAGTTTCTCTCAGTCTCTTCTGTACTTCAAGAAATTAAGTTTTTCCTTTTAGCTAGTAATCAAAAGCCCCAGGATTATTGCCAAATGTGTTTTTCTTGGAAACCTGGCAAAATCTTCCTTGGTCTTTCATTTAGTTCCTTAGCTCCATTTTCTGAGTAAAATCAAAGTTGCAAAGTATTTATTCACAGTTTCTAGAACTGATAACTGTAATAGGCTGTCATTAACTCTCACCAATAAGGCCATTAGGAAAACGGAATATTTTATTTTGGGTGTTCAAAATTATTTTCTGATTAACTATATTAAAAACATTTAAGTAACTGAAAAGGGATAGGAGATACAAGTCTCTTAAAGACTGCTTTCTGGGTCCCTAAGAGATAATGGGTACTCAGCTTTTTTCCTCCTGTTTCCTCAGGGATGGCTCAGGTGAGGAAAAGCCTAAACACACAAAGCTATGCTCTTTACAAGTCCCAGCTTATTCTTCTCACTTAGTTTTGTTCCTAGCTCCGAAGTGGGAACACTGGGTTGTATTCAAGCAGGTTTTCCACATCAATATAAGCAACTGCCAGATCTGCTTGACCAAGCAGTATGGAGCAGATTTTGCTGAAACTCCCACTTCATTGAATTCACAACAGTCCTACTGAACTCAGAATAATTACCAAAATTATGACCAATTTAATTTACTGACAGTTTGTTTAGTAGATCGCATTCCTGAGTATTATCAGGTTCCCATGGAAACAGTTCAACTTCCTGATTGGTCATAATTTCAGGTGAGTAATTGCACTGAAAACTCTGTAGTTGGACAGAGTGCCGTTTTGCAGGCTGTTTGGGTGTTTTTGAAGAACACTTTCAGGCAGGTAGATGTGGGAAGGAAACAATAGAAGCAGCAAACGCTCCCTCTAGTGACACTAGAGGCGGGCGGTGGCGCCGGGATGGCGATGGAGGCGAGCTCCTGGTACTCACGGCCCGAGTCCCCTCCTCTCCCCGCTGCCATTCTCCTTCCTCTCCGCTCAGCTGCAAGCACGACGGAGGAAAAAGTTCCTTTCATGAAAGGCAACGAGAAGGAAGAATCATAGAATCATTTGGTTGGAAGAGAGCTTTAAGATCAAGAGGGACAAAGAGTAGTAAGAAGAAGTTCATAACCTTAAAGCAACTGAATGCAACCCTGAGGTCAGCAACATCCCCAGTCAGAGCACAGTGTTTATAAACAAGACAACCAACAAGACAAAAATTGCTTAGATCTGGAAAAGTGCCACACTTCAACTGCCAGGCTTTCATCCCCTTGTTTGCAAGATTTGCTGATAAAAATCAAAAAGGAACAAGAATGTTCTTTGAGCTACATATTTGATCTTTATTCAGAAACGACATAGGCCTATTTCCTCTTGCTTTAAGGGTATTAATTTCTCTACTGAGATGTCAAGATTCAGAAGCTTATCTGAAGATATCCAAGATAAAATACAGTAATTCTTCTTTTACTAGGATGAGTGCTTCTCTACTAACCAAGACAGACCAGGAAGGCTTCTGCAAGATTGCACAGCTGCCCTACACCATTCTCAGTAGCTACCTGATCTGATACACTACCAGGAATATGCACACACCTCAACACAAAGCCCATGTCCCTGCTTAACCTCCAGGTGGCAAATTTCTGAGGAAAAAAAGTTTTCCTGCTTCAACAAGCAGAGGCAAGAGTTAAAGTTCTTGAGCACAGACTTTTTTTCTAAAGGAAGCCACTAGTATGTAATGTAACAAAGCACACCACCTGCTGATGGAAACTTTTTTGGCACTTTATCCTGAAGATTTCTTCATAGCTTTAATCAGAGATAGTTAGAAAGCATTATGGGAAGAGATCTGGCCTTGGAAAAGGTATTTTTCTCCAATCTCAGACATCTATTAGAGAAAAGGTATTTTGTAAGTGACCCCTATATCTTAAGTTCAACACTTCACAGATAAAAAAAAAAGAAAAAAAAAGGCTGCAAATACTCAGAGAGAGCTGTGCTTGAGGAAACCAAGCCAGGAGGATGGTGGAAACTTGCAGTGAGTATCCACTTCCAGAGATAAAGCAGCCCTAAGCCTTTCTGTATTTTTCTCTTGCCATTTTCTTCACTGGGATCAGATACAAAATCCCTTTATTCCTTCCAGACATGAGAAAAGGAGAAAAAAAAAAATCTCCAATACCTTGCTGAATTGTCAGATTGCATGTCCAACATAATACGGATTATTTGACATTTAAAAGATAGTAAAATTGCACACAGGAAAGCCAGACTCCCTTGGTAGTCTCCTGTTGTCTGAGCTCCACCCCTTTCATGATTCATTTGCAATTCACATGTCAGCTGGAGGCTGCCACAGCGGTCTTCCAGGACTAGGTCTGAAAACATTATTACTGTTTCTCACAAACCATTTCAACTTCCATTCAGTCCTCTCTTCCCCACTTCAAGTTACAAAACAGTTATTAAATAACAGGAAGATACTGTATTCTCACATTTCCCCCTTCTCAAAGCCCTCATAAGGCAGAAATGAGTCATTATTCAAGCTAAAGAGTATGATGACAAGTTAACTGGGTTATTTTTTAATAGATACATGAATAAACAACTTCTGCTTTTCATACTACAGAGGACCAACAAGTCAATGGTAATATTTCTCTCCACTGAGTCACTCTTGTTCAAGAAGACTAAGAAGTTTGTTGGTAGCTGAGAAGCTAAACATCATATACTTCCAGATATTCTGTCCTCATTATCAATTCAGCAACAGATAAAAAAACTATTCTCATTTTTCAAACATGTTTCAAGTTGGCAAAGCTTAGGCAGACATTTGGTAAGGCTTGAGACTTCCACTTCTATTGAAATCAGCAGTAAAACTGAGATAACTGGAGCAAGACTGAAGCTGAAGTTATGAAGTAACCTTTAGAACTCAAACAAATAATGTCATAGATATTGGTGGATGGTTACACTCAAAAATCTCTATATAAGGATAAATGTGCCCTTTAGTGCATGGCTTCTAAAAATGAAATAGAAATAGAGTTCTATTTCAAAGCTCCAAATGTGACCATCCCCTACGTTTATCTAAACACAAAGATCTATCATGTACATAAAATCTGATAAAGATGATCTCTCTCCAAAATAACACATAACACTAGTCATGAAAATTCTGGCTATACACAAGAAAGGAAATGCAGATACTTTCATAACTTCAGGTGAAGCATTATTTCCCTTTATAAACAAATAATAAAACATGTTAGTCTTCACACTCATGGAAATAACTATAATGGAATTTTCATGTAAACCATTTAATCTGAGACACAATATAACCAGAGAAAGAAAGTGCAATAGAAAATATTTATAAAAAGCAGATATTAAACAGTTTCTAAAATTCCTTATACATTTCCTAAACACTCACTACGGAGGCGTTGATCTAGCAATAATTTGATTCTTGGCTGTAGTAAAATTAAATACAAACACAAGCTCAAGGCATTAGAGGAAATGGTCAGCCACAAGCCATCATCAAGCTGGAATTTAATAACAGCTTTCAGGATTGTGTTTACCTTGTTCAAGGACAATATTCTGTCAAAAGATGGACTGGCTTCTTTTAAGACAGCCACTGACATGGATTTTTTTAGTAGGCTAATGAGCAGTTGTGGTTTCTCCTGTGTAAGTTAAGCTATTGAGAGAACAGCTGATTCCTTCTACAGAATACTTGCATTTCATTTTATACACACCCTAGCCTCAAAATACTATCAAGAGCTACTTATCTGCACCTTTGCCACCTCCTTTGTTCTAAAAAGGTATATAGTCTTGCAACTAGACACATATAGCAGCAGATTATTAACTCAAGGAGATATTTTACTTTTTCTTCTGCTAAAGATTAAAACAGTATGACGTTTCTTGATCCCCCAGCAGTATGACACTTCTTTATCCCCCACCCCATTCTCTGGTGGTTCCACCACCCACATAAATCCTTCCTTCTTCTGCACAGGAGGTTGGACTGGATGACCTCTGGAGGTCCCTTCCAGCCCAAGGCATTCTGTGATTCTATACCTACACACACTCCCTTTCCTTCCAAAAGCCCTGTAATAGCATAAGGTAGCTGCAGCAATAGAAAAGCTTCTACACAATAGCACAGACCCTGGGGCTCAGAAGCCAGTCACTATTTATCTGTATTTTAACTGCATCTGGAAGGAATTAAATCCCATATGATTGCTTCAGGATTATCCAAGGATGATTCTCTGAAATAAGGCCTTCTAAATCAACATTAAACAACTGCTGTTTGTCCCCAGTTACTTTCTCCAATGGTTTCTTTCATCCTTGCTTGAACCTTTGTACAGCTTGTTCAGCACTACCTAGCTGCCACTATTCACTTGCTCCCTTCTCATCTTGCATTTAGGGAGCCTGGTCTGTTTTGTAACAGTTGAAACATACTTTAGGGAAAATGCAAATAGCTGCTGAGGTATAACAGCAGTATGTACACTTATGTGACAAGAAAAGCCCTTTTTACTCATTGTTTCTTGAGAATAAGCCTTCAATTAAAGAACAGACAGGAGGTAATAAATAAGAATATACTTTTCTTCACAGAGAATGTTTCCATGCATTACAGAAAACAGGCCCTAATAGGACAGATTGTTAAAAATGTGTATTTTAAGAATGTGTAAACTTTAGTTACACCCAAATTTTCAGCATGAAAAAAATCTAACACTTGTGTAAATCTGTCTTTGCATACTAAGACTGTGGCTATTTTTGGTTCACGTGTTTTACAAAATATAGCCTTAATCTTAAAGAATGTTTTTGCTTCTTGCTGACTCAAAGAAAGACTCAAACTATCTCCCTCACCTGCCCCTTCACAGATTCCTACAGTGTCTGCTGAACTTGGCACTACCTGCCAATGTTCCCCTCGTCACTGATGTCTATCTGGATTTTGTAATGCCTGGCATTTAAATGTTTAGAAAAAGCCACACACCACAAAACCAAAACAAAAACTCAGATAAAATTAATTAATACCCTGCTTTTCAATCAGTTATTCAGCTAGGCTCAATTAGATTCATAGGCAAATGACAAGCCACTGACTAGGTTTTGGCATGACACTCAGTTAATTAAAGACATGGAAAACTACTAGACATGGCATAAAAATGTTATCAGTAGGCATTACAAATAACACTATGAGATGGTGACAAAATGTACAGAGCAGCTGGATCCCACAGGTGCTTAAGGGAAGGTTGGAGGAGAAATTGCCAGACCTCAGAGATAAATGGGACTAGGAGGGATCTTTTAGGGCATAAAGTCATGCAAGGCCAACAGCACCTAGGTAACCATATCAGTAATACCATATAAGGCTGAGATTATCTAAGTAACCCAAATCTAAATACAGATGGGGCAAAACTGGGACCAATGGGGAACAAGGAACTAGGGGTGGGTTGTTTATTTGGGAAGAGACTGGCATGGAAAACCTGAGGTGGCAGAACAGCAAAAACAAGGGCCAGGAAAGAGCAAAAGGAGTGAAGTATGCAAAGCCTATTACTGGTGTTGTGCAGAGGTACCTGTCAGACAGCCCTGGGTTTATCACTCAGCTGGGGCAGGACAATAACCCAAACCTGTTGTTCTGGACATATCACCAAGTTCAAATCAGCTTCACTGCTCAGGAGAACTGGGGTAGGGGCAGGCAGGGTGCTCTTCCTGACCAGCAAGGGCATGCCTGGCTGGCACAGCAGTCCTGCTTGCCATGCCTTCTAACCTGCCAACAGACAGCTGCCTGCTTCCTAACAGGCTGAGCAGTTCATCAGTCCAAAATTCTCTACAAGTTTCAGGTTCTTTCTTTGTCTTTACTGGCTTCTTTTCTTTCCACGGTTGAAATCAGACACAAATTGTGCACAATACACCAAATATCTGATAAAAGCTGAACAAGTTCAAACCAAGGGCTATGCAGATTCTCTGAGTTTTCTGTACTGTACAACTGCATTCTTCTTGAGGAGTAAACAGAACACTTCTTAAAAATTAAAGGTGATTATATAGTGCTAGATTTAAGAAGTCAGTGATACTTGCTTATTTTTTCACATTAAGACCACGTTAAACACAAAATAACTTGATAAATAAACTTCAAGGCTTCTTTTGCAGTAACATGAAGCTGATCTCTTTTCAAGTCTCCTGGGACAATCGATGCTTATTGGCTTTCTAAGGAAGCATTGTAAAATGCTCCATCTTAAAGAAGAAATTCACTTAGTTTCATATAAATTATTAAAAAAAAAAGTCTGAGATAAAAACTGAATTTGAATGATCTCCTTTAGGGCCCGTAGAGGCCAAAACAATACCTCAACAAGGTGAGAACTGTGCAGTCTAAAAACAGAGAGGACTCCATGCAACAACTGCTTTTCATCATATTGTATGATAACAGCAACATTAGAAGCTAAACAAAAAGGCTCTTATCTGGAGGAGGAAGAAATGAATTGTAAAAAGGAAAACAAGATGGAAAGAAAACAGAATGTACAAGTGTTACCAAAAAAAGCCCAACAAAAAGCCAACACATTTTTGTTGCTGTGTGCCCCATGTGTTCTGTCAGTACAGCTCAGAAGCTGCTGGTAATGGCAGCTTGCAGGAAGAGGAAACTACCGCTACTCATTTGCATTTTAATTAAAGAAAAAGATCAGCATCAAAGCTTATGATTCTTTAGCTCCCCTTAAAAAATAAAATGTGAAGTTTCATCCCTGAGTGTTTTGATTGTTTATCACATGGTTTGGTTGTATAAGACACACAACAAACCTGTAGGAACAGGAATGTTTTGGCACAGAAGGAGGACACAAACCCTACTTGTAAACTGCCTTCTTATCACAGGCCAAAGCTGGTACACCATGTTCACCCACCATCCCTCAGTCTGCCAGCTCACACTGGCTCCAGTTGCCAACAAGGCATTCAGCTCACAGAGCAGGAGAGCCTGGGCTGAATCATACTTTTGATGAACTCCATCCCCACAGGCATAGATATGAATGGCTCCCCACTAGTTTGGCTTAGCTCACCCTCTCATTTTTATTTTTTAATACAAACACACATATAAAACACTAGCATATGGTATTTAAAATACTGCTTATATCAGTCTTGTTGATTCTGCTTAACTCCTAAAATTATAAGTCTCACTTGCAGGGCAAGGAAGTGTTCTGCTGCACTCCTAACTTTTCTTCCTACTTGACTACTTACCAAAACAACAAACCCAAAACAATAACATACAAGATACCAAACAAAACCAAGTTAGACAAAAAAGATTCTTTAGAAGTATATCATCTTGGAGCAGAACCTAAAATAATCAAGCCAAGCATACATACCAGACAGTTCTTAGTCTAACAGAACTCAACCTCACCAAAGTAAGAGACAGGGACAAATAATGCAAAACACAGGTAAAAGGAATTGTGAAGCCTTATTAGCTTTAGCCACATATATTTAACAGTGCAGTTATTAAAGACTGTACACACAGCTTCCAAAAACACCAAAGAAATTTCTCCTGAGGTTTTTTTTTGTGTTTTCCACTCTTTTCTGCACATCTCTGAATCAGACAAGTAATTAGAGTCAATGGTACTGTCTTTCCAGTAGCAGTTTTCTGCCCTACCATTGTTTTTCTCCCTCCAAAACTAGTCTTTGTTTTCCTTCAAAGGTCTTGATTGCTGCCAGAGGCAGACACTACCAACATCTACTGATGCAATTATGCCAGACTGAATAGATAAAACAATAACATTTAGGGCCCCATATACAGCAGACTAAAAAAAAAAACAAACCAAACCAAAAAAACACCAGAAAACTGTTTCCCAAGACAGCCATTGCAACCACAAGCTCTGTGAAGGAACTAAAGACCCAGAGTCCTCCTACAACAAAGGAAAAAGCCTTCAAAACACCCCAATCTGCTTTAGTCACACAACAGACCTACGTCAGTTTCTACCTCACAAACCAAAAAGTCATCTCAAAAGGCCTTTTCTGCTCTCTCTCACATACCATGTCACTAATACCTTCCTAGCAGGCTCTCCTGAGGACTTGGCCTTACCTCATCCTTAGGGAGCACTCTGGGCCTGCTGTCAGAAGGACCATAATTCCATGTCTTGCTTTCCACTCTTCTAGAGACACCAGCTTTTCTGCAGGCATCAGAGCAGCAGCTTTCAGAGCCTTGGGGCAGGCCCTGCCTAATGAGGGGTTAACAACCAACAGACTGCCCCTGAGGAAGGGCTTAGCTGCTATCCTGGCCAGGCTGTAAGGGAGAAACCTTCAATTAACAACAACTGGGCTTTTTATTTGCCTGCTAAAAGCGCTGTTTAGCTAATGCCTCGGGGTTCCTACTGCTCAAGTACGTAGAGCTCCTGTGAGTCACTTCGGGCCTAGCATAGCAACTGGTGCTTTTTTAAGATGCCAGAACTGGAGCAAAATGCAAAAAAATGGAGCAGATGGGTACCCACGTTATTTATAACCACGGAAGCCTTTGCAATATATCCCTGAATAAAAACTACGTTGGTGCTTGAGATCAGACTCAGGTGCCCCTTGCCCCACAAATGTGAGTGATGTCCTTAAGGAGCCAGGAGAAAGGGCTCTGCGGCAGCACGTACACAGGCACTGGAATGTCAGCCTTGGAAATGACGGAGCTGGGGGGAAGCTGAGGACACTGTTTGCATGAGCAACACTCTTCCTCACAGCACCTCTGGTTGAAACGCTGGGGCGGGAGCCGCCTCTCCCCGGTGAGGGGCAGGCAGCGTTGTCCAGCCTCCCGTCTCTGCCCTCAGGGGCTCTTCTCCCCTCAGGGCAATTCCCACCTCTGCCCTCAGGGGCTCTTCTCCCCTCAGGGCCTCTTCTCCCCTCAGGGGCAATTTTCGCCTCTGTCCGCAGGGGCTCTTCCCTCAGTGGCCCACTTTTAAGCTCCCACTTCTCCTGGATTTACCTGTGTGATTAATGATGAGCAAGTAGTTAAGGATTTGCCCTGCTT
>JANHGL010007372.1:0-65079 GCA_024611195.1 Ceyx melanurus | reverse complement strand
GGGCGGCACCGGGCAGCGCCCCGCCTTGGGGGGACACGACGCGCCCATCCTCGGTTCGCCTCGCTCCGCCCCGGCCCCGTCCTCCGGCATCCCCGATCACAAACGCTTTCCGTCTGGCTTCTCCTGCCGCGGGCCCCCGTGGGTGTCCCGCAGACACCTCTCAGCATCCCTCTAGTCCACGAACAGCCCTCCCGCTGCGGTTCACCGCATTTTTCCAGCAACACCGCCCGCATGCCCACGGCACCCCGCCACTGCCCCAGCCCGGCTTGGCCCTCCGGTCCTCAGTCAGACCTGAACCCGGGGGCTGAAGGGAGAGGGAGAAAACTAACAAAGCTGGTGGTCGGAAAGACGCGTTGGAGGAACCAGTTCTGCCCTGTGGTTCGTTTGGGGCCATCAGCTCTGCTCCCCATGCACATGGAAAGAAAAACTTCAGGTCCAGGGTAACAGAAGAAGGGCCTAATTCATAGCACACTGAAAAAAAAAGATTTTCCTGGGAAAAGTGAAGCTGTGAGGAGAGGAGGTGCTTTTCATCAATGCAACAGGAATGAAAGCACCTTGGAGGAAAAAACAAACCAAACAACAAACCAACCAACAAAAAAACCATCAGACCTGTTTTCATCAGAGAATAGTTTGGGTTGGAAGGGACCTTTAAAGGTCAGCTACTCCAACCCCCCTGCAGGGAGCAGGGACAGCTCATTATAGCAGATTGCTCAGAGCCCCCTGCAACCTCACCTGGATGTTTCTAAGGATGTGGCACTGACCACCTCTCTGGGCAACCTGGGCCAGGGTTTCACCAACCTAATAATAAAAAAATGCATCCTTCTATCTAATCTAAATCTTTTAGTTTAAAACCATAACCTCCTGTCCTGTCACAACAGGCCCTGGTAAAGACCTGACCTTCAGGTCTGGCTAAGTAAAACTGAACAAAATTTCTCTAATATTTTAACAGACTGGGGAAAAAATAATCAAACATGCAATAAAAGGTGAGCAAGAGAAAAGCCAAGAAGACAGTCTCCCCTGGTGGGTAAGATAAGGGTGACATATGCTGCAGGAGAAGGAAGGAGAGTTATCTGCTAGGGGACCCTTATGCCCCTAAAGCCCATCCTTTCACTATTCAGTATAAAGTGATACATTTTAGTGCTCAGGATCCATAAGAAATCATGTTTAGATACCTCTTGAGGATTAAGACCACCATCTCATCAGACAAATGTTCCCTCATAGGTAATTGGAAGCTTCATTTGTACATGGCTTTGGCCATGTGCTCCCCTCACCCACGAGGAGGGGCGCTGGGAGAAGATCCTGGGAAACACAAAAGCAGAGGGGCCAGGAGCTGCTTCTTCTGGCAGGCAGCTGGAGAGAGGCAGCCAGGTCCAGTGCTTCTTGGATAGGTACATGATGGTTCATGGGGAATTTGCTTCTGATGATGATGACAGTGATCTCCAGGTAAGAGAGATGGATGTTGGGACTGCTTGAAAGCTGGCATGGGAGAAACACCATTGCAGATCAAATCATCCTGCAGTACAGGAAGCTGCTGGGGAAAGATTAATCATTTTCTGCAAAAGGCTTGCTCTAGGGCACGTGTTCAGTGATGAAGTTCATGGAATGCTGCTTCATGATGTCCACATGGGCCTTTCAAAACCACAGCCTGTTTTTCTGCAGGGCATCATCCTCATCAGGATAAAGTCTGTTCATAAGTATCCTCAGAGCAAGCACCTTGGTTAAAAACTGCTGCTTTTTATGTTGATCAGGGTGCCAGAAAGTAGATGTTAGGGTAGGACTATTCCAGGGACAGGTTTAATAGAGAAGTATAACAACAGAATTTTGTGGCGGGGAAAAAAATATACATATCAGTGGAGGTCGGGAGGTTTCCTGTCATCAAGGTATTTCATATTTTCTGCATAAAGCCCAGAGTTAGAACTGTTTAATCTCTTGTTCAATGTGCCTTGTAAAAGGGTTGGGGTAGCACAAGTCTCTTCTTCATGTGAAGTATGCCCAGGGTTATGGAGAACATTTCCTAGTTCTTCTAGATCTAAGTGGCACCGTGCTCAACAGCAAACATGTCACTTATGGGTAACTTCAGCCTTTAGCATAAGATCAGACTGAGAGAACTGATTAGAGAACCAAGTGAAAACAAGGGGGCAGTTACATCGCATTAGCAGGGAGCTTTGCATCATGTAATGAAAAGATTTGAGCAGGGGGTTTTACGACTGTGCAATCAACGGGGATAAAAGTAATCTGATTTAGGCAGAAAGTCAATATGCCATGATTAAGCAAATTCCACAAATGACATGCAATCCCATTAGCACCACCAAGCCACATTCTCCGCCTTTTGAAGCAAGAAAGCGCTGTGGCTTTTCAGTTAATGAGCCGGGCGCTGAACGATGATGCTCAGACAGCCGTCCGACAAAGCTGAGGGAAATGGGAGCTGACATTCCGGAGGGAGCGACGGGTTCGTCAGTCTCCAGAGGGAGGAGGGAAGCAAAGCGTCTGGATTAGGTGAATGAAACGCTTGTCTTGTGTGTTGTAGAGCACTCTCGGGAGGATTTATTTCAACTAGAAGTGATACGATACGGAACTGTGTCAGTCCATAAAAAATTTTAGCTCTCCATTTTTGGCAAGGCAGACGATCCAGGGAAAGGCCAGGAACACTGTCTGTCCATCCCTTTCTTTCTTTTACTGTGCATCCAAATACTGAAGTCATCTCACAACATTTAATCCAATTGGAATTTTGTCAGTCTGAGCAGAAACAGAATCTGCCTGGTCTCGATGGTGTAGGTTTAGCTGATGAAATCCTGGCATGCCATTTATGAAAGCAATGGGAAGCATCCAACTGTAGTGACAAGCATGATAATAATGTACTGTTAAATTAATATGATGGTAAAAAATAAGGATTGGGAACAGGAAATAATACAGTAAGGTGTATGCTGGCCCTTCGTGAAGGATAATATCACTTACTTTGGACGAAGGGGGAACTTCCCACATACACTAAACTACCAGAGAACATGGTTGGACTGACAGGACCAGAGCTCTGTGTTTCCAAAATCATTACAGTCACACTGAGAGGAGCTGCCTGCATTTCAACTTGAACCATTTCAGCCAGTCAGACATCAAATCATTTGCACTATCCAGATTTACCAACAAACCCAGGTAGCAATTGTCATGGCACAAACTATACCTTCCCGCATTATTCACAATAAATGAAGGGGATGTTGCCCTACATTTTGGCATCAAGAGGAATTACTCCTGCTAGGCAACATGTTCAGGTTGAGTTCCCACTGGAAAACTGGATGAGGTTCCTACACTGATAATCTCACATAATATAAAAGTGCTATGGTTAAGGAAAAGTGAAGCTCCACCACTGGTCAACTCAGAGCACCCGAAGCTGGGCTTTCAAAAATGGTCAAGAGATAAAACCCCTCTCTCATCCAGAGAAACTCCAGAGATACTAACCTCACTGGATCACAGTTTGCCTTTTCAGCACCTCCTAAATAATCACTAAAACATAACCAAAAAACACAATACAAAACATAACTCATGGATATCCCCATATATACAAAGGTTGATAAGTTCTTAACTGGACTCACTTGCTACAATCACTCCAGCCTCATCTAACTTCATGTTCCTTGGATAACTAGTGAGGTCTCTCTCATCCACAGCTGAATTTTAAACTCAGGATAGATGAGGCTGTTGAAGGTATTATATGAGTTGGAAGAAGATGTGTCACCAGCTTCCAAAAGGCACTGCCCAAATCTATAGCTTTTCTCCAAAATTGTCTTAATAACCTCACAGGAATTCTAAGTAAAGGAGGTGAATGCTGAGATTGTGACTTTTCACAAAAGAGGTCTTTTTTTTCCCACCAGACCACCTCTTTACTGGTCTAGCCCTGGGGCTTCTGGGAAAAGTGCTAGGCTACCTAGAGAAATTAATCAGAGAAATGATAAATCAAATCCCCCTGACTGATTATCCTTCTTTGTCCAGCATCAGGAGAAGATTAGACCTTCCACAAAACCTGCAGTTTCTACATCAAACTCAGCCTGACAAAAATTCAAGTATCTGAGGCATGGAAACACAATGGGTCCTTATCAGTTTTCGTAAGTAGCTTTGCCCTATCCCCACTTGGTATCTGAGTTGTAAACCACTGGCAGCTCTTCTCCTCCTCCAAGTGGATCCCCAGGACAACCAGGCAATCTCATAAGGAGAACCAACATGCTGCAGCATTGCAAAAGATAATCTATAAATGAAATTTTGCAAGTGTCACATTCCATGCAGAAATCTCACTGATTTCAACCTGCACATTCCAAGAACAGCTAGACTTGAAGATTATACCAACTCAGATGTTGTTAAATTTATGTCTTAGTTTTCTATAGACTTACAGCTTAAGATAAAAGTATTAGGTACGTATTATAAAGGGATTGTTGGTTATCTCCTTGATTTGATTTTCACTTGAGTCAACCTCCAGAGACAGAGGTCTTTTTCTGTGTGTTAGGTCCAGGCTGTCAAAAGCCAGGGCAGGGTTCTCAGAAGCTTTAATGAAACTGCACAGTTCAGATTTTTTTTAAGCCAAGTGGACTTTTCAAGTGGAAAACCAAAGATCACAAGTACAAAGTGTACACTTCATACAAGAAAGTAATGAAATATTGGTCACAGGGTGGATCCTATGATCCACCAGTTTCCTCCAGGACACTAAATCACATCAATTTACACATTGAAGTGGTGTCTCTATGCCCTGGTTTAGCTTCCATTTCTATTAATCCACGACCCTGGTGGTCACAGAAGCTTTGGCCACTTGTTGAAAGGTCCAGTTTACACCCAAGCTTCCAAACATTTTGCTTGGCATTCTTGGCACGTCTGCTTTCCATCAGCCAGCCACTCGGAGTTTATTATTCCACATGTTAACTACCCCTTGTGTGAAAAGTTCAGGTGAACAATAACCCATTTATCATCTTTGAGAGACCTAAACCTGTTCTTCCCACACAGACAAGACACTTTTTGTGGCTGTGTGCAGGAGCACACAAAGCTTGAGCCCTTAACCAAATAAATTAGGATGAACAGGGCCTTTCTGTGACCCAGTTATTCCTATGCTATGGGGCTTAAAGTGGTTTGTGCTGCACAAGCATAGTGCAGAAAACTGGGGACTCCACAGGACTTGTGATTGGCACGATATGCCAAAACCAGCATAGTTTTAATGTGAAAACCACTGGATTTCAGCATCTGAATAGCAAGGATGCTGTGTTGATATCAATGGTTTAAAAAAACAAACCAAAACCAAACCAAAAACCAAAACACAAATACAAACAACACCAAAACAAACACACACACAAAAAAACCCAAAAAGTAACCAAGCATCTCAAACCTTCTCATCCTTTAGGACAGCACTTTTTCAGGTATAAAACAAGTCAGTACATTAAGGAAAGGGAATCTGCAACCCTCAGAGGTTTGATTGTATTGATTACAAATAATGTGAAAAAAAGAAGCACAGAAGTTGTGACAACACAGCAGGGTCTCCTCTTCATGAGAGATGTTATTCACACACCTCAGTGACTGGCCCTGATACAAGAGAGGTTCTGGAAGGAATCTGGCAGTAACGACCCTGTCATCTCATAGACCAGCTAGAAAATAAAACAGATTTGGAGGTCAATGTGACAGTTTCATGGTTCACCTGCTGATTCCTACTGAGTCTCCTCTAGCATGAGTCCATTACAGCAAAATTGCCCAACCCTAGCCCTGCTGCTCAGCTGCTCAGGACTCACTGAGTGGCACTAGCAACATTAGAAAACACCTGGGAGGTCTTTCAGAATGGAGCCAGTGACTGCCATGCCCAAGCTGTGAGACTGGGGTTTTGGTAAATGTTCCTCCATAAGAAACAAATAGCCCAAGCTCAGCCTCATCTCTGATTTCAAAGAAAAGCAGAATCTTTGGAAAAAATTAAGAGCATGTGATGCTTCCCCACCCTCCTTGTGGGTGCTTACAGAGCTGCATGTCCCAGGTGAAAGCAAGACATGCTTCTGTCCTCAGCAACAACATCAACAAGCCTGGGATGAGCCTGGCTGGGCTGGTCATGGGGCACATGCAGTCAGGTGAGATGTTTAGTTACTTTGCCTTCCCCAACATGTGGTAAATGAGCCCAGGCATTCCAGTGTGATACATTAAACAAACTAGGTTCATAATTAGTTGGCAGCAACAGTGACATGGGGTATAAGCAAAGTTTAATTGTCACCTTGTCAAAAGGGCATGAACTGAGGTTATTTTTACCTCCTCTTGTCCACTGCCTTCATTTGATTCCCTAGCTATAGGATGCCATTACCACAGCCACAAAGGGCTTTCTGAAAACCATCCGGATCCTGCTGAAGGATGTCTAGAACAATACATAAAGTGACTTCTATTTTTAGTCAATATTAGAGCTTATCAAAGTAAAGGTTAATTTCAGCTTCTCTACAGTCAGCATCCCTCCCAGAAATACACAACCTAAAAATAATCTGGTGACTTCATGCATTTGCCTCTTGGGCTCAGTTTCCCCACACTACCCAAAACAAGCAGCACACCCAAGCTAATAATCACTGGAAGTCAACTTCAACTTCTGCCTGTTTAAAAAATTAGTTCAAAAGAGACACCAATGCACAAGCCCAGTTCTCAGGGACAGGCATGACAGTTTTGTATTTATTCAGTGGTTGAATAAGGATAGTGCTTGAACATCAGCACTACTTCCATAGTACTTTTAGGTAGCATGGGGATATCCTCATCTTGAGGAAACTACAGACAACCAGGATCTCTCCCATTCACTCTGTATTTATTATAGCAAACTTTTTATTGGCCCCACCATGGCAGAGCCTGCATAAAACACACAGAAACTGTGCTTCATCTCAAAAAGTTCAATACCCTGAGAAATATAATTTCTTTTATGTGCCACCTGAAGCTGAGGGGAAAAAACCCCAACATTTAATCCACACTAAACTACACACCTCCTGTACTGAATTTGTGGTTGGATCAGATTTTAATTCTGTGAGTAACAGCACTGGAATCCCAGGGCTGCAGAGTGCTGAGCTTTAAATAATGTGCAGATAATGCTCACCATGGCTGCAGGGTTTCAAGGTGAGGACAGTTCCTTTCTATGTGGAAACACTTTTTGGGGAGGTTGAAGCTGGAATTCAGTGTGAGAAAGCAAAACATTTGCTCTCTGAAGATTGCTCAGACTTACTATTTTTATTACCATACCACCACATAAGCAAAGACCCTGGTGTTTCACCTTCTCTATCCTTCTTTTTTTGGCCATGTACACAATCCCCATTTTACAAGGGCCATCTAACTCCAGACCTAGCCTAGGCTAGGAAGAGGGGAAATAATCCCCATGATTTTTAAAGCATGCTACTCAGTATATTATAAGCCCTAGACAGCAATCATGACAACATACACCAGTAAGAACTGTTGAACTGTCTGTGTCTTCTGTAGAATGTGCAATTTAGTTGTTTTAAGCTTATAAACCATTCCCGGGGGGCTTTTCCTCTTCTAGGCACCATACTAGTACTGACCACTTTGTTAAGGGATAAAGTCTGTTATTTTCAACCCTGCAGTTCATTTCCAGAATAATTGGTTGCATCAGCAAGGGTGATAATTTGATAGTATCCATACAGACATATAGATGTGTAAGTGAATATAACATATTCAGTAACATTAACACAATATATTCCATTCCAGCAATTCTCATGCACTGGAGCACAAAATCTCATGGGCAGTGGGTATGTCTACTTCTAGACAGCTTGTGCCTGCTCATGATTGATTATTTCTACCCCCTCCATTACACTGATCTTCTGGGAGAACAGCTAGAGTGTTTGCCAGACACATGGCAAACTCAAAACTCCTACACAAAACCAGTGATATATTTAATACTTCTCATCTGCCATAATGAATTCTACATCTCAACTTTACTCTCCCACCTACTTCTCTCTTATTCATACACTGATTCTCTTAGTTTTCCATTTCAGCTGCTTCTCCAGAGCTTGTGGCTTGACTGAGAAAGACTAGCAAGGCTCAGCAGAAGCAGCAGCTTACAGTTAAGGGAACCACAGAGCATATGTCATGTTGGCTGCAGAGAGAGATGCCTGTTCTAAATTTGTACATATGGTTTGTTTGATCATTTTGATTCATTTGCAGCAGATATACTACTGCCTCATCCAAGTTAGAAGACTTTTAAGTGCTGCCCTTACTCCAATAAAACTGGACGAAGCACAACGCCGCTGAACACGACGGCCGTTTTTCTTGCAGACATCAGCACTATAACAAGTAGAAATCACAGATCTAAATAAGAAGGCTAAATGCTTTCTTGGACCACTAAAGTTTCCAAAATATAAACAGTGGCAAAGATCACAGCAAACACTCTGCTATTCATCCCTTTGCCTTTCAGCAGAGTTAATGCTTATGGAAATGCCGGAGACTCAAGCCGCCCATTGCCAAAGAGAAGCTGGTGCAGCTCAGCAGCCAAAGGCACCCCAGGTGTGCTGACCCACCTTGGCACCAGCCCCCAGGGTGCCCTCCAAACCCTGAACCTGCTTGCCTTCCAAACCCTGAATCTTGCTTGGTCTCTGTTTGGAAAAGCCACCTGTCAAATGCAAGTGGCTTTGGTTAATAGAACATCAACTACCTCGTTCATTCGCCCCAAGGCTGTGACTGGGGCTGCTCCAGAAGCTGCAACCAGGAGCAAATCTTGTGTTGCAGCAGATGTCTGCACCACACTTATCTCCATCATCTTCCATTGCTGTGCCACGATGTGTCAGCACAGCCATAAGATAACATGTAATTAGTATGGCCTTAATTATGGCTTCTCTGAAATGCCCATGGCAATACATGGCACCTGTAGGAAAGCAAGACTGTCAGTGCTCCACAGTGAGAAACATCTAGGGACTTGCTTACTGGGAGTCAGTGCCTTTAAAATTACTCTGATACTGAAGGGAAACTTACTCAATGTTAGCAGAGCAAGACTAGAATCAGTGTAAATAAGAGCCTACAAGAGAAGAGAAAATTCAAGGTGGCAACTCTTAAATCATAAACAAAATGTAGAATAACACAACTTACTGGTTGCTTCTATTCTACCACTTCTATTTTGGAACCTTACAAATACATGTAACCAAAAAGCATCTGAAAATTCCAGGCTAACAATGCTTTTGAGGAGCAGGGTCTAGGAACAGCCACGAGGTTTCAATCTACAGCTGGGTCTGGATATCCCACATGGAGGGGAGAGGCTGTGTTTTTGCTCACCTCAATTCCCATGATAAATCAGCAATGGTGTTGGGAAGAGACATTTTTTCATTAAAAGGAAAATGAAGAACACATTTTTCAAGTTAAAAAACTCCACAGAGGGGAAAAAAATACTTTCTGAGCACATGGATAGACAATATATCTTATAGGCAAGAAATATGAATTACAAATTTAAACCAATCCTCTCAGTATTCATCCTAGTGTTCAGAGAGCCTAGAATCCTCATTTCAGAGAGAACCAGACAATACATACTACTTAGGAAAGAAAAATGTTAGCATAGCTCACAAAGACAAGACTATAAATGGCAGAACTGGAAGTCAAATGGATTTACATATAAAGCTTGAAACAGCAATTTGCCAATAAATATCAGCCCAGGCACTGAGATAATTCAGTGCTCTTATTTTTCACTTAAATTAACGATGTTTAATCCTTAGGACACTAGAAAACACTTTATAAACATTTTAAGTCTTATCTTTATAAACAGATCTACAGATTTTTTGTATGCAAGTGTATGAGACCATAAAATTATAAATGTAATGTATATTGCATGTAAATGTGGGGGAAAGTTCAATGTAAGACAATCCAAATACCTTCTCTTGCAGCAGCATCTTTTCATATTCCCGGTCACATCCAGTCCTGGGATCCTCCAAGTTTTGCTAAAAAGGCAGCCAAAACTTTGATACTGTCTTTGGCTTTTAGCTATGTGTCTAAACAAGGCTATTTTATAATCAGAAGTATTTGTGACCTGGAGAATATTAGTTTATGGTCACCTTGGCACTGCTAGCAGTATTTTATGACACTCCAATAACAACAAAAAACCACTACTGAAAGTGAAGCTCTCATTTTCATGCTTTCACTCTAACCCATTTCATTTATTTAAACTCTAAAGCAATGCTTTATTTACATAATCTCTTTTAAAAAATAAATCTATATAAACAGTTAAAACTTCAGCTAGACAAAACTCTTGTACTTAACACACTTTCCCACTATGTTACAGAATGAGTTACATATAGAAGGGGAAAAAAATAGAATTTTTTCAAAATGTGAATTTGGGGAGTGGTTATCCAATTATATTAAAAAAAAAAAAAAAAATCAAGGGTAACTCCAATCTTATTTGTGCTCTTTAATTAGGTCACTTAAGGGAAAAAATACTCCATCCAATGCTGCATGAATATTATACAGACTCAGTTTGTCCCACCACACTTAAGTCAGGCTTGACAAAGTACAGTCGACAATTGCACCTTGCATGGAAAGGGAAAAGAACAAAAAGAACAAAAACATGAAAAATAGCCTATTTGTGCAGACAGGAGAACTGCAAGTGATCACAGTGATGCTCACTGTCAGAAAAACAGCCCTGCATTTAATTTCCCACAGCCTAAGACAACATATACCTTACATGGGAATCTGAAACTCAAATCTTATGGTTTTTTGATTGCTCTAATGACAATAGCAGCAAAATCCTACAAATCCTCAGCCAGCTATGAGAGGAACACACATTTTTCACACCTAATGTAGCCACGTCCAGTCTGGTCCAGGATGTTGCTGTGTCAAGCAATGTGCTGGATGATGCTGTTCTGCCAGGCAAGAGAAGCAAAGAGAAGGTCTAAAAGTTGAAGCCATTACAAAGACCTTTTTCTTTAAACCAGATTTGATACAGCTGATAAATGGAAAAAATCTCAAAAAAAAAAGCTACAAACAATAAACCAGCATGAAAATTAAGAGATTTTGCCAGATTCAAGGCAGTAGGAAATAAGGATTAAACCCCAGCTCCATAACTGTCAAATGCAGGCCATGTCCATTTAGACTGTAAACAGTAAGACTCAATTTGTTGCACTTCTCCCAGCTTTGTTAGGATACAAAACCGGAGAACGAATTCAGCTTCTTCATTTCCTGCAGAGAACAAAAATGCTGAATTCCCAGTCCATTTAGGAAAAAAAGCCCACAAACCAACAAAGAAAACCAAACAAACAAAAAAAAAAACCCAAAACACAAACAACAGAAAAACCAACAAAAGCCACCCAAACAAACCCAAACTGTATCAAACATCCTACATGTCATTAGCCTATTTTTTGGAGTCACACACAAATATTGGGCTGCTACCTGTGCCCTGGCCCAGACATGCTGAATTATGACCAGACAGGCATAATTTAAAAGAACAGAAAAATGTAGTTTTAAGCTTTTGCAAAGCAAACTTCCCCCCTTGCTATGTTCTCAGGCCAGCTTTTCAGATCACCATGGATCTATATCACAGGTTGCAAACCCTTAAGAATCTGAGGGTCTCCACTGACTACTTACAGTCCAACATACTTAAATAGGAGGGATTTCAGCCTGGGAAAGTCCCAGCTAAGCATGTTTTAAAAAGGAATAAGAAAAAACTGATTGTTTCTCTCAAAAGGAAAAATCATACTAAAGAAGTTCCAAAATTATACAGTAAATAAACTTTATTTCCTCTCAGTTCTTGTCCGATTAGTGCTGTCAACAGTCACAGATCAGCATATGATACAGTTATGTTATTAGCTATTTACAATTTACAGTAAAGTACTATTTCTCCAGAAAATATAAGTACAAAAGCTAGGAGTAAACAAATGAGGTACTGCAATTTGGATTTATTGTAGGCAAAAGCATAGAGAAGTGACCTTTAGCAAACAACTGAATTGGGAGAGAGTAGTCATCAGGAAAATCACCTCAACCATTACCCATCCAAAAATGTATTGCACAATTCATTCAAAAATAAAAAAATAAATAGAAGAAACAAACCATTTATTTCAACTCTTAAAAAACACCCAGTAAAGCCTGTATAGATATACAGTGGCGGGCAATTCCTTCCTATGATAAAGTCTTTTCTCTCCTTTAAAAAAATAACCTCTAACACAAAATAGAAGACAGTGTTTAATAGAAGAGAAATAAAGACTCATCACCAGACAACCCCTGATTAGCATTTTTTTTTCAAGGCAGTTTATACTATATTCATGGTCCAAAGGTGATGCTGAGTTTTGGTTCTTCTGTTTGTGACCTTGAATAATAGCTTTTCTTCTTCCCCTTCTCAAGGGATGACAGATATTAAAGTATTTCTAAGCAGCAGCATCATGAGACTTTCTCATCACAACTCCTTCAAGATGGTCGTAGCCATGACTAGAATTATGAAAAGTTAGAACAAATGTTACATTATTGAAAGCAACTTAAAAGCACTTAATACTAAAATAATAATAACATTGTTGTTTATTGATAGGAAGAGGAGATAGAAGAACTTCAGATAAGTCAAATTGCTGAATTATTAACTGATTTTGAGCAAGTAATTCCATTCCAGTATCTGCAAAACAATTGAGCAACTGTGACAAAACCAAAATAACCTCTAGCAAAATAGTCAGGAGCTTCATACAGAAACAGTCTACTACATTGTTGCACCTTAATCCAACAAAAAACAAACTTGTCCACTCTGAATAAGGTCTGTCATCAAAATTGAAATGATGAAGTAAAATCTGGGGGCTAGCAAAAAACCTTTTCTACCAGGAAAATATTTATTGCTTTCACAATGTCAGCATCATCTTAATTTCTGAGTTTTATACATGCAAGATTATCCCATTTGCTGGCTATCCATTGACATAAGTCACAGAAGCCACTTGAGATAAAGATACTGCAATACAATAATATCTGAATGGTTTCCATACATATTAGCTTACATTATGAAGATATATATATACACATACATATATATATATAAAACAGGTACTTGCTGACATCAAGGTCAAAATGAGGACCTGCTGTGACATGCTTCCAATGCAGCTTGGACACCTCAACTTTTTACCCCAGCACTACAGACAGCATGTTGAGAACTGAAGTTTCAGTTTCAAACATACATTCTGTATTGTTGCCAATAGCTTTGTCCTGTCATTGCCAACAATTCAAAAAATGGGGCTACAAAAAAAAACCCCAACTATAAAAAAAACAAAAACCAGTTGATGATTTTGTCAAGAAGTGCCCAAGGCCTGGAGGCAGAGTCCCAACTCTGGTAGGTTTCAGGTGCAATAAAGCAAGTTTGCTACTGCATTCAAAGGTTTGAGAACACAACATAAAGGAGAAATCATGAGCCTGACCCAGGAGGAATAGATATTTTTCCTTTGAAATGGATATTATTTGGTATTGAAGGCTCTATCTGCATGACTGCAAGAGAGGGAGGCAGCCAACCACCCAGTGTGGGCCACCCACCCCTGTGCTTCAGCCACCTGCTACATGGGCACCCACTCATCTTGTGGCAACAGTTGAGAAGGAGCAAAAGGAAAGTTGGGTTGACCCAATGCTAAAGATTAATTGGAAGAGTTAACTATCTCACACTGCTAACAACTCAAGTTGTCATCCCCCTGTGAGTCAGCACAGGAGGCCTCAGTTGCTTGTTCAGCTTGGCTGGGCTGATGCCACCTGCAACTTCCAGCCTAAATCAGCTGTTGCTTTTCTGTAACACTGCAATTAGCCCTGCAGATTCATAACAAAAATAGCTTAAAACCTGAAAAAAAGGCATAATAAACTGAGAGCCTAAAGCTCCCCAAATTGTTGTCCCTAATCTCTCTGCTCTGGCTTCTCTAGATACCAAGCCAAAGCTCTGATCTGGAAAGGTATTCATGTTTAAATGCAATCAAATTCTAATGTATTCTTCAATCTTTCTTTAAAGTAATACTTGCTCATATTTGTAAGATGTAAGCATTCATTTCAAACAGTGCATGTCTTCTCTTAATCTGACTTATTTGCCTATTCAAAAAGGAGCTCAAAGTGCATAAAGACAAAACAAAGCCAAAAGCAATAAAATTTAATATTTCATTCTAATGGAATTAAATATTTTTTTTTCTACAACTGAGATTTCTGTAGCTCGATCAACATTTCAAGTTATGCTTATAACTCAAAAGGATGGCTTCAGAATCAATGATTAACATTTCCAAATTTGCTTTTGTAAAGCAAAACATGATTAAAGCAAAGCTAATCATACTCATACAGAACAGATTATTTTGTAACATGCAAAAGCAAGAAAGAACAACAAAAAGAGCAGAAGAAAGATTAATCTCATAACACAGGTGTTATCTTTAAATAAGTTTGTATTATGCTTCACTCACCTACATGCTAACTAAGCACAGACTGATGGGATATTCAGAAGATACCACTGCGAGTTGATGCAAACTACAAAGCCAGGAAGAAAAGAGCTTATTGGACTATTTTGTTAGTAGTGTGAATAAGAACAGCAATTAAATCATAATAACTATGCAGCAAAAGCAGGGGGTGAGGGAGAGGTGTTTACTGACCTAGGCATTTCTTAAAAGGTTTTGAAAAACAGTTAAATATATGTTCACTAAGAGAGAGTAAATAATTATTCAGATACTTAGACTACACACACTAGTTTTTCAGTAGCATGGTTAATTAAGCATTTACACATTAAAATTAGTTTTAACCATAAACTGAAACACAAAAACAATGAAGATTTTATTTTAAAAATACAGACTTATATTCTAGTTCTGAACTTTATTGTTCATGAGATTCAAATACTACACTATTACATGCAGAGAAGCACTACTGTCAGGTTAGTAAATGTCCATACATAACTTTAAAAAAACCAACCAACCAAGCATATTTCTTGACAGAATAATTTATTAAGATCCTCCAATTTTTTAGTCCTAACCAGAATTATTTTTCAGTTCTGGGACTTGTCCCAAAAAATAATTTGTGCCTCAGTAATCAAACTTAGTAACTTGGAAAGTGAAGAAAAACATTACTAGATCCTCCATAATATGCCCTAATATTTAAGTTTCCATTAGACATCTAATTCAATCTCTGTGGATTTGGAAGGGGGAAAAACCCTAGGCTAGATCTGAGCAAAGGAAGGACTGAGATGTGAAACTCAAGAAGTTTGTGATCAGGACTTGAAGCTCTTTGAATGATGGTGTCCTCAACAATCAAAGCACTTGCAGCCTGCAAATAAATCATTGTATGTTCTAGCCAAAATTTAATACCAAGGACCCTTAATACCAAGAACCAAAACTTGGAAGTTTTATTTAATGTGAGATGTTGTGAATATATCTTCCCAGGAAGACCAATTTTCAAGTAGCAAAAAAATGAAGGGACAGGAAAATATGGTCCATCTCTCTAATGTCTCTTCTGGCCAACAGATGACAAAGTATTTCCTAAGTATTACTCTAGCTTGCCAAAAAAAACCCAACCCAACAACTTTCTATTTAAGATCAGAGAAGAAGAGCATTAAGAGAATAATTGTTGGGATGCATTATACTTATTGGAGCTACAGTATTACCAGCATTTATAGCATTCTAAAAGTATTTTAAATACTTAAGATTGCAAAACTCTCAAACCTCCTAAGTGGACAGGAAAATGCTGAAGTATTTAACACTTTCCTCAGATTTGATATTGCAAGCAGATTAAATGGTACACATTTTTTATTTGTTCCAATGGATGAATAGGACTTCAATGGAACTTCTTCAACTGAAAACTAAAAATGTTCACATTTTTATTTTGTTGTTTGTGCCAGTGCTAAATATATATTTATGTGTGTGTGTGTGTGTGTGTGTGTGTGTAAGGCCAGTGAGACAAACACTGGAAAAGAAAGTAATTTTTCTCACTTAAATTCTTAAATATTTCACTATGCTGCCCCATAGAGAAGGGGATTAGTGTTAACTCAAAAATCCCCAAAAACAAACCCAAACCAATCTTGTTAGGATTACTCCAGATAAAAATGTAGATATCCCACTTCAAACACACATATCCCAGGTAACTGGGCTAATCAGTTTCCTATTTTATGGGCAAAAGGGCTTTTGTTTCTGCCAGAAATGTTATCTCGGGGCTGAAAAGTCTCTCTTGACCTATTTTTCATGAAAACTTGTATGACTCCAAAGAAACTTCTGAATTTAAGAAACATGAACTTTCTCTCAGAATACTTTTTTGATTAGAAAATTCAACTGCAGAACAGTAGTGAGGACTGAACTTGCTTTGTTCTGCTCCAGCCATAGCTATCAGAACTACAACTTAACCAAGGAGGATAAACACTTGTTAAGAAAATATGCTTAGTTTCCCCCACCCCCTTACTTTTGCTATGAACTCAAACCTATGGCTGGAATTTGACATTCCACTGAAGAAGAGGGAAGGAGGGAGAAAAGGACTTATCTTGAATGTGGACACAGGGAAAAATGAGACTTAAGAGAAAGTTTCTAATTCCTTATTCTTGCAATCTAATCTCTTGTAGAAACTTGATTTACTTAGATAACTTACCAAAGGTCGTGCATCTTCTCTTTCTAGTATCTTCTGAGCTTGGTCTGCTGGGAACTTCAGCACTGTTGTTATAACCTTGGCCATTGTCTACAAAGAAATAGGTCATCTGTAAGTAATTTCCTATGTGTTTAGATGCTTTGTAGTATTTAAAATGCATTTCACTTAATACTGGATGTTATTTTTAGTAACATTAACAGAAAACATGGTGAAATGAGTAAGATATAACTACTTGTTTCACATAATATATGTATATTATATAAACTATATGAAAACCTTGCAGATTCCTCATTTCACACCGTCACAAACTCTAGCTACTGTAATACAACATAGGTTTTCTGAAGTCCATTAAGACAACAGTGTTACAAGTCCTACCACACTGGATCTTAATGTAGCCTCTCTGAAAAGCAATTTTGAATTAGTCACAATTAGAGTCACAGAATGACAGAATGTCTTTGGTTGAAAGATCAGCTAGTCCAGCCTTCAACCCAACACTGCAAGCTCACCATTAAACTACCTCCCTATGCACCAGGTCCACACACCATTCATATGCCTCCAGGGATGGTGACTCCACCACTGCCCTAGGCAGATCAGTCCAGTGTTTGATAGCCCTTTCAGTGAATAAATGTTTTCTAATATCCAGCCTAAACCTCCCCTGGTGCAGCTTGCAGCCATTCCCTATGGTCCTGTCCCATGTCACCAGGGAGAAGGGGCTCCTCTCCTGCCCCAGCTGCTCCTCTCAGAACTTGTTCTCTAGGCCCTTCACCTGCCTCCTTGCCCTTTTCTGAACATGCTCTGCAACTCCTATGTCCATCTTGTAGTGAGGGACACAGAACTGACACAATATTCAAGGTGTGGCCTCACCAGTGCTGAGCAGAGGGTGACCATCACCTGTCTATTCCTGCTGGCCAGTATTTCCAGTACAAGGCCAGGATGCCATTGGCCACCTTGGCCACCTGCCCACACTGCTGACTCACATTCAGTCAGACCAATACTCCCAGGTCCTTTTCCAACTTGCAGTTTTCCAACCACATATCCCCAAGTCTGCAGCTTGCCATGACCCAAGTGCAGGACCTGGCACTTGGCCTTGTTGAACCCCATGCAACTAACCTTGGCCCACTGATCTCACCTGTCCAGGTCCTGCTGTAAAGCTTCCCTACCCTCTAGCAGATCAGCACACCCACCCAGCTTGGTGCCACCTGCAAATTTACCGGGTATACATTCAATCCTCTCATCCAGAGCATTAATCAAGATATTAAAGAGAACAGGCCCCAATACTGAACCCTGGGGAACATGACTTGTGACCAGATACCAGCCAGGTTTAGCTCCATTCACTACCACTCTTTTGGCCTGGCCATCCAGTCAGTTTTTTATCCAGTCCTTATGGATTCAACCCTATTAAACATCCAAATATTGTGTAAAGAAATGAAACATTGAGAAAGCTGATCCAAATGTCAGATCTGGAACTCCAGCTGTGTAAATATTTTCAGGGGGTATACAGCAACCCCATCTTTCAAAAGCAAATCATTTACACATCCTCAAGAAGAAGACTAAGAATAACAAAGCAGACAATGACTATTTCCACTTTATAAACAGATGAATTTAAAACTCCAGAAAGCACAAAACAAGGTTCAGGTGACTTTAACAAGAAAGGTCAAAGTAAAAGCTGCAGCACAGCTCAAACAGAAGGTGATTGCTACAAAAGCAGTAACTGCTGCCCTTCAAGAATGTGGATGAGATAAGATTGCTGCTCACAATGTCTACTGCTTATTACCAGTCTCACGTGTGGAATGAAGAGGGAGGCTGGAGCCACAAAGCAGCTGCAAACAAGAACTACTGCAGCCAAAAGAGAGAGGTTAAGCCCTAATTTGCAACAATTGTCTCTGCAATAACTTCACTAGGGATAAAAATGAAAATAGCAAAACAAAGCAAGCCCTGTTGAAACATTTCAGCTCAAAGAGCTTACATTTTGACACATTAATAGTTCCTATAATTAAGCAGTAAGTGCCTCTACTGCAGTTCTCAGATACACAAAGTAATGTGCTCAGTGCCACTAACTTTTCTATTTTTTTTGCCTTAATCCTCATCACAATTATTTATTATTAAAAGATCAGAAGATTAGAACTGTAGGAGACCAAAAGTCAATTGTTGTTGCTATTGAAGAAATCAACTTGAAATTTTAGTACATCACTATTAACAAGAAAAAAACCCTCATAATTTTATGATCCAAAGCTTTGAGGCATGTAATGTTCTGCAGATCAGTAAGAAATAGCTCTAATGAGTTAAAAAAAGGTTTCAAATTAGGTTTTCTTGAATACAAATTTGCTCCGTGTACCATCTATCCACAATAGTCAATGGCAGCTGTCTCAAGACCTGTTTGAGGCTGAAATATTGTTGAAATGTTTTAGTATTTTTGCTTGTCTATGTCCCTCACAATTCAAAAATCATAAAAATCCAGTAATGTAGTTTATTTTCTTAAATTATTTCAGTTTGTTATTCAAGTAGGAGAGCCATCCAATGAGCCACATGCTTCTGAACAGAAGGCAACTTGTGATTTTTGGGCTTCTTCAATCCGGGATTTATATTTTTAATAAAAAAAGAATTAATATCTAAGTGAAAAATGGGATAAAAAGAGAAAGGGGAATCCCACAAGGTGTCCTGCACAGACTAAGTTTTATTCTGTACAGAGCACAGTGAGAGCAAATCTAATTAATATAGAAACCTACATAAATCCTCTTTGTTAATAGTAATCCAAGTTGAAAGCAAAGCAACAATGAATGGAAGAAGTCCAGGGAGGAGGAGGAGGAAAAATAAACAGAAAAAAAATAATCTACATAACATTCATCATTCAAGAAAAATGTTTGTGTTATGACATACCTCTTTTGAACCTGGTCAATCTCTAAGCATCAGTATTGTTACAAGCTAGGAAAATTCCCCCACAGGAATGATTTCACAAGCTTGCAGCATGCAATAAGAAGCCTACTGTCTGTTCTTCACCACTTATAAAAGTAAATAAATACTATCTAGAAAAGGTACCCAGATTTGGGAGCCCTATAAACATCTTTAAGCAACAATTAGAGAGATATTTCACCATCTTCAGAGCTACTAAGAAACTATTATTTAATCCTACTGTTACTCACCATGTTTATGTCAAGATGACATCAAAACAGCACTTCTGCTTATGTGTATACCAGCTTCCACAGTACATTAAGCTTGACTGACAACAGGACTGCTAGTAAAAGACACTATAAAGGTTTGTGTCTTCATAGACACATTGGTGTGAGATGGGACAACCCTCCTTCCCCTTACAGTCATCTTGGCATGCTGACAAAGTCTTTACAGGTATGGATCATGCCTCTTGGCAAAAAAAAAAAAATCAATCAATAGTGAAAGCCTCTCTGAATCCTGTGGCAGTAATTAATCAGCATGTAATGAATCACAAACACATAATCCTTCAAAGCTGTAGAGCAATATGTTAAATTGCATTCTAACCTGAATCACATCACCATGTACAGTTTCCATACCTTTGTCTCACGACCCATCATGTATTCATAGAGGACTTTACGTAAATACTCAAACTCAGTAGGCTCCTCAAAAAGGGAAACGTTAGTGTGGTGAAGGTTTCCATCTGGATAAACAAAATAAGACAACATTTATACTCTGAGTCAATATATGAATTTAAGTTTCACCAATAGCAGGAAACTGAAGGAGAACAAATGCTGGATTCTGCACCTGGGATGGAGCAACACTGGACACAAGCCTCAGCTGGGAGAGGAGTGGCTGGAGAGAGCCCTGCAGAAAGGGGTCTGGGGGTGCTGGGTGACAGGAGGCTCAACAGGAGTCAGCAGTGTGTGTCCTGGCAGCCAAGCAGGCAAATCCCATCCCGGGGTTCATCAAACCCAGCACAGCCAGCCAGTGCCAAGAGATGATTGCTCTGCTTTATTTAGTGCTGGTGAGGCCTCACCTTGAGCACTGTGTGTGGGTCTGGGCCCCATCATTCATAAAGCACCTGAAGGTCCTTGACTGTGCCCTGAGGAGGGCACCAAAGCTGGTGCTGGGGCTGTCAGACATGGCCTCTGAGGGGAAGCTGAGGCCTCTGGGTTTGTCTAGTTTGGAGGAGGGGGGTGAGGGGTGACCTCCCCACTCCCTACAGCTTCCTGGGGAGAGGAGATGGAGGTGCTGAGTGACAATGGCTGCAGCCATCAATAAAGGTTTGGACTTGACCTGAGGAAACATTTCTTTACAAGAGCCTGGCCAAACCCTTGAAGAGGCTTCCTGGAGGTGGTTAATGCCCCAGGACTGTCAGTGTTGAAGAGGCATTTATTTGGACAATAAATTCAACTTGGGCCAGCCCTCAAGTGCTCAGGTGGTCAAACTAGATGGTCACTGTAAGGCCTTTCCAGCTGAACTATGTTATTCTCTGCTATGTTTCTTCCCTAAATTCTAATGCTTGTATTAAGAAATTTCAAGTAATAAAATGCATATTTAGCTAGCCAAGACAAATGGCTAATTCCTCCCCATCTTCTTCTGAGTACCACTGGGGATATCAAAACCTTCAGAAGTCTGATAGAGAGCTCTTTTAACTGTGTGACACAAAACCAAACATCAAACAAAATGCTGTGTGATTTATTCATCTGAAATCACACACCAGTTCTAAAATAACAAACAAAACAGGGATAAGATGCCATAAAAGTATCACACAAGTAGTTTAGAGAGGCTGTTTTAATAAACTGTCTAAACCAAAGCATATTCTTCAAGCAAAAAACTTATTTGCAATGAAAACTGTGTACTTGCCTCTGTATGGTGTTCCAACTGGTGTCATGTACATACTCTTCTCATAATGTTTCAGTCGGTCTTCCAGCACATTAATCTAAACAGACAACAGTCAAAAACTTAAATGGTGTTCACAAGCACCTAAATAAACATAATTGAAACAGCTTTCAGTTAAGAATCATCTTCCTTCAGCCTCTCTTCAGTGGTGCCCAGCAACAGGACAAGGGGCAACAGGCACAAACTACAACACAAGAAGTTGACATCTAAATGTAAGGAGAAACTTCTTTGAGGGTGATGGAGCCCTGGAACAGGCTGCCCAGAGAGTCTGTGGAGTCTCCTCTGATGAGATGCCAAACCTGCCAGGACCATGTGATCCTGGGCCCCCTGCTCTGGGTGACCCTGCTGAAGCAGGATGATGAGATGTCCAATTTAACCCCACCCATACTATGATTACTTCCATGAAAGCAAAATACATTTGCTTTTTAAGGAAGGAGAAAAACATTTTAATATTGTGTTATTAAAAATGATATCACAAGCAGGTGGTATTTCCATTCTCAGGAGATAAAGGAGGACTGTGAAAGTGCACAGATCTTTTGAGAGCATGTACAAGTCAGAACTATTTCACATGTGTTCTATTTCCACAGTACCCATGTGATGATGTGTTACATCATCACTTGAAAAGAACAAACCTTTTAATGCTGCAAACACCAAATATCAAACAAGAACACCTTTTACTTGTTCACACAGAACTCTTACCTGCTCTTTGAACTCCTGCTCTTTCAGTTTTGAATCATTGACTAGTGTTGTCTTCTGGGCTAGCTGTGCCTGAAAGAACAGCCACACATGGAAATCATCAAAAAACTGAAGAAGATAAAACACAGGTAGCTTTTCAATAAATCTCTGTCTCCTTTTAACATGCACAAAGTGTCATAAAACAGAATTACCTAGAGAGCAAACTAATAACATTTAAGACTTACCTGAAGGTCTGTTATCGTGATCTAGAACAAGAATAAATTAGATTAAAATGTATGAAAAATACTGAGTATAACAAGCATTGGACACAGTTCACAAAGGAAAAATATAGCAATCACCTAGTTCTAAGTGTGTTAATCAGGGATGATGAAAATGAAAACTACCAAATTACACACAAAAAATGTGTAGTCCTGAAAACAGAGTTTGATTTATTTGTACTGACAGTACATAAAGCTTATAGTTAAATGCTCTCATTTGATTCTGTAGGACAAGTATCATAAATACTACTTCAAGAAGCCAGTATTTCCAAATCTTTACAAAATCCATACTGAAGATGAATGATCATTGAGTAAGTATGAAGCACATGCCAGAAAATCCTAACTATATTAACACTATTCACAATTTTGTGCCTTCTTCCTTAAGTCTCCAAGTTGTATCTGGAAATGTGAACAGTTTCCTGGAAATACCTTCATCTTAAGAGCTTTATGAGCTCTACATCTTGAAGAAACAGCAATGTTTGTATAGTTACAGAAACAATTCTAGAGCTGAAATTTCTATCTTTCAATGTTTCACCTCTAAGGAAAATAATATTTATAAATCAAAGTTGTAGTAATTTTAGCATCAAATAATTTGCGTGTAAAGTTTCTTTCTTCTTTTTTCTTCTATTTTTTTTCTTTTTTTTTTTTTTAAGGTAACCTAAACCTTCACACAGAAGTGGCACACACTACTTGTTTCTTCCAAAGCCTTTCAGAACTGTGTTAAAAGAGAAAGCTATTCCTCATCTCCAAATTTGTAAAACATGTGGGTTTTCCTACACTCCACAAATGGAATATAGGGGAAAATCATTCCTCTACACATTGGTTATATAAATAAAATCCAGTTAAGAACAAACGGGAATATTTTATGAAGACTAAGCATTTCACACCTAAAAACAAGAATAAACGTTAGTGCCAACTCACTTTTTCATTGTTCCAGTGTTCCTCTTCTGCCATCCTTTGTTTGTATTCCTCTTGCAATTCTTCTAGCTGTGCCTGCAACTCGTGAACTTTTGCTGTCATCTCTTCTTCACGAGCCTTCAAAATAAAAGGGAATAAAATGCACACTATTTAGCATCTGACTATTCAAATCCTTCACTTCAGCAGACAGAAAGCAAATGAACAAGAGTTATGCTATATAGAGAATATGCTTGAAATTCAGTATAGAGGCAAGTTATACCACATGACTGAAGAAAAGAGCAACAAACAGGAGTTTAACAAGATTTTGCAGGCCTTTGACATTTAAGATTTCATAGTTTGGGTTATAGTTAGTTTTTTGAAAATTAGAGAAAACAAAACAATTATTGAGTATGAAAACGTCATTCATGTCTAATCCAGTAAGTACATTACTGGAGAGACTTTGCTGGCTGATACAACTTTCATGAAAGGGACACTTGATGACACAGTTACTGTCCTCTGGAAATGACAAGGACTGAAATCCTCTTCTCACTCTCAGAGATGTTCCTAAAGCAGTTTTAAACACATTTTCAGAAACAAGGACTTGGCATTCACAAGGGTGAATTCACAATTAACCTTTTCTAAGATTCTTACTCCTCTACTTAAAAGCCCTCAGTAACTTGTATATTCAGTCCCTTCTGTTTTCCCTTGCTTGGGGTTTTTTGGTTGGGTTTGTTTAGTTTGTTCTATACTGATGCTGGGTTCTTTGAAAAATTATTTATTTTTCAAGAGGTGAGTTTTGTCTTTGGATCTTTTTTTGCAGTCTTTTTAGATCAAGAATGTTAAAAGTCTTATAATTTCTAGACTACTGTTCATTGAAATAAATAAAAATTGCATGTACATCATTCTTAGCCATAGAAGGAAGCTGAAATGCAGAAAAGAAAAACTCAAAATGATGAATGACACTTGTGTAAAAGGGACCTTCCTACAAGCCATTATTTTATAAAGCCTTGAATAGATGTTTTTTAAAATTTGAAATAATTAGGGATCACATGGTGTTCCAACATGCTGCAGAATATGTATGTACAGCAAGAACTTATCTTTCTATACAGCATCTGGCACGCTTTGAAAATAAACTGGATGCTATTTGGATTTAGTTACAGCTATAGACAAAGACTTCAATTAAGTTGTAATTTCCCAAATCTTAACCACAAGGCCTATCCTTATTCACATGGGAGACATTATGACAAATGAAGGAATACTCACCTAAAGATAGATAGTTTTAGCTCATAAAGAGGCTTAAAATAAGCTATTGGGAGCACAATAGTAATTTTTTTCTAATTTTTCTTAGTTGAAGAACAAGAACAAAAAAAAGACTTAGGCCTCAAATTACTGGCAATGCTGATTTACAAGTCCTTTAATTACAGACACTTTAATGAAATCTCATCTTTCATAAAAACTTTTATCACTTAAGAAAACATCAGATAAAGCAAGAGAAGTATCAGGGGAGTGTTTCACACATAAATCATACTATGTTTAACAGACTGAATGATTCCTGCTTGTCTTCAAGGATATATGCTCAAATCAACTCAGACTAATTTTTAGCATCATTAACCATGCTTAAAATGCAACAGAGCTACAAAGTTACAAGAGCAAAATTCATTTTGCAATTGGTGTTATTTTTGCTTCATCTTTTTTCTATTTATGACAGAGACAAACCTCTCTGCATAAGTGTCGATGTAAAATTTCTCAAACCTATCATGACCCAAGTCAGGTATAAATGGGGTGGTAACTGGTAACTTTAGGCTAAATTGAGAAAACATGAACATATGCATAAGCAGGTGTATACATTTTTATCAGAGACCTCAGGTTTTGTACATATTAGTCTATAATCAATGTATTATCATTATTATTTTAATTTTCATTCAAGCTGTTCTAGTTTCCTTTTCTGATCGCTCAGTCTCTCTCCCTTACTTCTTCTCCCCTTTGAGGAGGGAAGGGGCTAAAAGAGAGCATCTGTGATTGGTCTGGGGGCTGCCCTGACTCTAAAACAAGACAATTGGCAGAGCTGGGGCTTAATTTTTTAGTGTTCTTTCATGTTCATAAAACACAGAAACATAACATTTTAATTGTTATTTTTAAAAGCTAAGTCACCTTACATACAATGTGCAATTCAAACTCCAAGATCTATCTTTACTTGAAAGAATTACAGTTTTTCTGTCTAGGTGTGCAGTGAGAAAAAGAAGAGTTAATGTAAAATATATGTAGTTGTATCACTTTTCAGATAGATACCTCAAGGATTTCTTCATATTTTTTCACAGTTCTTTTCAGATCATCATCTTTTTCAGCAATCTTTTTATGCAACTGTGATGTCTCCATATGATGATTTTCTATCAATTCACTTTCTACCTCCTGGGCTTTACCTATATATAAAAAAGTCAAGTTGTATTAAAAAAAGCATATTTATTTTATTACATTATGTCAAAACAGTAATAAAAAGATTAAAGACAACTGTGGAAATAATCTATAAAGAAAACTTGTCAAGAAAATGGATTTTTCATGCTGTCAGTGATAATTATGTCACTTGATCCTAATAAGTATGAAGCTTGTTGTCTGTAGTTTGGTATCTAGATCAATATTTTGTAATGGATGCTGGAACATTTCCCTAGAAGTTGAGATCACAACCAGTGATTATCAACTAATTCTATCTCCTACTTTATCTAGAGAATTGATTGAAATGTCTCCAAATTTTCAGGAATTCCTCACTTTTAGGGGTGCTTCCAGTAACTGTGGAGTCAAGAGATAATTTCTGCTCTCTTCTCCAACCTCCAGCTGACACTATGGTGGCAAAAAATGGGCAGAGAAGCTGAAATATGCTGTACTGTAGTTATAACCACTTATGCATAACTCAACATATGCACAAAAGAAAAAGATACATAGTTTCTATGGCTATCAAGGACAACTCTTGCTATGACCGGTGCAAACTGAGAGCTAGATCAAAGCTCTAACCTGTGTGGGGTAAGAGAACAGCTCCATATGCTTGGTCTTAATTGTGCTACAAGTTTCAATGTTATTTGCTGAGCAAGAGCTGCTCTTTCTCAGAGTTCTCTAGGCATTAATAAACCACATATTGTCTTCAGCAGCATGTCAGGTAAAACCTCTTCCCCAAAACATCTGAAGATTATTTTTTTTTTACTATTTTATAATTATTATAATATTATTTCACTTACTGATTGTCTCTTTTACTGCTGTTTCCATTTCTCTTTCTTTTTGAGCCAGCTGAGTATTGAACTCTCTCATTAACTGCTTTAAGGTGGAGTTGTGCTTTAACTCAATGTCTTCCTGTTCACACCTGTATAAAAGTATCAAAAAGACAGTAAGGAAATAAAATGTTTAAAGAGAGTGTGGTAACAGTTTGGCAAGGTAGAAGGAGATCTAGGAATTTCTTCAAAACTACTTTAGAATGGGATGGTTTTCAGTTATATAAATTACGTGGAATTCATGGAGGCTTCTTGTTCCCCTCCTATTGAATTCACCTGGAAGGTGAAGGTGTTTTATTTAAAAAAAACCCAGAATCAAACCCCTCAAAAGGTATGAAGTTTTTGCTGAGGAAAATGAAGAACTGGGAGTAAAGAACGTGCTACACAAAAGCACAATTTATAGGGAATTTGTTGCCTGAAAAGCCATTAGAGTGCTTAGCAGTATACTGTGGTTTTTGTGCAGTACATATGAACAATTCTTGATATAATCTGAACACGAAGCTTTCCATTTTAATAACCTTTGTTTCCTGTTTGAGGAAATTAGAACTATATTTTATTTCTGGCAATGCTGAAAATGATCAGCACCAAAATAAATCAAAAGCAGCATTACTTTGCCAAAAGACAAACCACATCTTTAACTGATGACTCAAATAGTGTTTTAAGTGTTTATGAACACAGTGCTACTTTCAAGCAGATTTTTCACTGCTGTTTCTCTGTCTAGAAAAAATGACAGAAAAATACCAGTCATTATTTCACTGTTACAAACTGAGCTTTCAAAAAGTATTCTTGAGGTTTCAGAAGTTATAGATAAAGCAAAGAAATGCTAACAAGACCAGGAACAAAGAATTTACCTGATTTTCTGCTCCATTTCTTCTATGGACTCCTTCTTTAGTATGTCAAGCTCCTGCTGATGCTCTTTTCGCAGTGTACGTAAATCTTTCTGAAGATTATTCACCTCTTTGTGTAGTTTCTGTTTCTGCCTTTCAGTCTCTTCCAGTTTAGTATGCAAGTCCTTCTGCTGGTTCTGCATATCACCTAGTAACTTCTGCAGCTCAAAACCAGATTTAGCCTTTTCTTCAGCATTTTCTTGAAAAGCTTTCAGACTCTCATTTCTTTCATCCAGTTGTTGCTGTAAACTTTTTAGCTTTTCTTCATATCCCAGACTGGTATTTTCCATCTCAACCTTATGTGCTTCATTTGCCTTCACTAGATTATCTTCCAACTCTTTTATCTTCTGTTCTAAAGATTGACTGGTTGACTCCTTTTCCTGCAATTTCTTTTGGAAATCTCCAATTACATTCTCCATATCAAGATGCTTTTGTTCTTTAGCTTTCAATTCCTCCCTACTGCTCGCTAAGTCCCCGCCACAACGAGCATGCTCATCTGCTAACAAAGAGTATTTTTTGGTTTGCTCCTCAAGTTTTTTCCTGAGGCTTTCAGTCCTACTCAGCTCCTCCTGATGGCTTTTCTCAATACAGTCTAATTTTTGAAGGAGCTCTTCGTGTTTGTTTTGCAGTTCTAGCCGAGAGTCATGACTCTCTCGTTGTTCCTTTTCATACTTCTGCAGCAATTCATCTTTTTCAGTTAAGCCCTTTTGTAACAAGTGCATTTTCTCTTCGTATGTCTGTTGGACAGTCTCAAGCATGTTATTTTTTTCTTGTTCTGCAGCAGCTTTTACACTCTCTACTTTTTGCAGTATTTCGTTCTCTACTTCTGTGGTATCTCTTGTTGACTTAATTTTTTCTTCTAAGAACTCAATTTTGGCCTCTCCCTCCTGCACTTTTTGTTCCAGGTCTCTTATCTCATTTTCTCTATCTTTCTTCAATTGCTGTTCCTTCTCTTCCATCTGAGACAAGAGCTGCTTTTTAATGGAACCGATTTTTTGCTCTGCCTTCTTTTTCAGATCTGCCAGCTTCGTGCTGTTTGCTGCATTCAGGCTCTCTTCTAATTCTTTCATTTCTTTCTCTTTGCTTTTAAGCATCTCTGACTTCATTTGATCAAATTCCCTCTCCTTTGCTTCCAATTCAGCTTTCAGTGAGTCTATTTGCTTCTCAAGATTAAACACTTTTTCTTCAGCCTCCTTAAATCTATTGTCCTTTTCAAAAGCCACCTTCTCTGCCTGCTGGAGTTGACAAGCTATCTCTTTTTGCTCTATGTCTTTTTGTTCATTATACTTTTTAATTTCCTCCATCAAGGAATCATTTTCTGAAGATTTCTGAGCAACGTGTTCTTCTAGTTCAGCAATTTTTGCTGCTTGGTTTTTTAACTTTGCAGTTAACTCACTGTCTTGCTTTTCCTTCTTGTTTAGTTTTTGCTCTAATTCACTTTTTAAACTATCGAGATTCTTGTTTTGTTTATCCAGTTGCTCCTTCAGTTTGTTTAGCTCTTCATCTTTTTTATTGGCTTCAATGTTGCTTAACTCAAGCTTGCTCTGCAAATCTTTAATAGTGTCATGACTTTGTGTAAACCTGGTTTGTGCTTTCATCTTCCACTCTGACAGCTTGGCTGTGCAGTCATCTACCTGCTCAAGAGCTGAGGCTTTTTCTTGACTCAGTGTCTCAACTCTGGATGATAACTCCTGTACCTGGTTTAACAGCTGCAGTCGATCCTCTTGATGCTGCTTGCTTAACTGAGACAGGGCTGCTTCTTTTTCTGTTAAACTTACTGTGCTTTCAAGTCTAACATTAAGGTCATTAACTGTTTGGTGGAGAGAAGAGATCTCAGATTCTTTTTCCCGGAGTTCCTCCCTCATTGAGGTGACAGCATTGATATTTTCAGACAGTTCTTTCCTCAGCTGTGTTATGCAAGTTTCTTTTTCTGATGCTGCTTGCTGCTGATGCCCCCCCTCTTTCTGCAGTTGTTCCTTTTCTGTTACAAGTCCTTCGATGTCAGCTCTCATGGACGAAATTAAATTATCCTTCTCTTGCAGCTCTTGCATTGACTTTTGCAAAGAAGTACTTGCAGCAGAATGATGCTCTGTTACTTCTTTAAGTTGAGCTTCTAGTTCAGGAATCTTACTAGTTTTAATTATTATTGCTTCCAGAACTTTCACCATTCGGCGTTCGCAGTCCGCAATCCTTCCCGTCACTACACTAATTTTTGCATCACATCTCTCAATCAGTTCACTGCTTTTTGTTTGCAACAAAGCTTCAGCATTCTTCCAATAAGCATCTAACTGGGCCTCAAGTTCTCCTGACCGCCTTTTAAACTCCATTTCTTTCAGCTGAATTGCCTCGATTTTTTTCTCATAATTTTCATGATCTTTGTTCTGAGAAGACTGCACTGTCTGGAGTTTTTCTTCAAGTTTCTTCAGTGTATCAACCAGCTCAGTGATTTTGGCTTTGTCCTCTTCTTCAACTGCTTTCTGTTTACTGAGCTCTTCCTGAAGTCCTGACTGCTCTTTCAGGGACTGATTAAGATCACTTTCCAATTTTTTCAACTGGGTGTTCAGGTCACTTTCCTTATCTGACAAAGTACTCACCTTGGCTACTGACTGCTTTAGCTGTTCCTGCAATTCCTTCAGGGACTCTTCCCTTTTCACCTGTTCTTCCTTCAGCAGAGTTATTTCTGTTCTGGAGTCTTCCTTCTCCACACTGAAGGTGGCAAGTTTCTGTTTCAGGTCTCCAACTTCCTGCTCTTTCTCTTTCAGTTCCATTTCATGTTTCTCCTGAAGTTCCTCAACCTGTTGGTTAAGTTTCTTCTCCCAACTCTGTGTAATTTCTTCCAACTCCCTCCTATGAGCCTCAGCAAGACTCTTTAGTTGCTCTTTCTGATTAGATTCCAGTTTTGACACGGCATCATTGACTCCAGCTGAGCTGGCATGTGCCATTTCCAGTATTTTAGCATTAAATTCACTTTCTTTCTGACTGAATTCTAACTGCTTGTTTTCAAGCTCTTTTTTTAGTTTAGCTTCCTGCTCAGCAAGTTTCTTTTTGAAAGTTTCTTGTATATCTTTCAATTTCTGTTTCATTTTCTCCATCTTGTTCTCCTGACGTTTCAGTTTACCTTCATACTCTCCTTGTAAAGCACAAATTCTCTCCTCTGCAGCTAACAGTTTCTGATTAAGCTCTTCCACTTGCTTGGTCTGTAACTTCTTCATGTGTTCAATTTCATTTTCTTTCTCAGTTAGACTGCTCTTTGTCTCATAAGCCTCTTGTTGTAGATCCTTCAGCTGACATTCATACTGCTGTGTTAGAGAGGTTACTTTCTGTGCATTTTCATTGCTTTGATCTTGCAAATGCTGCTTCATGTCCTGTACCTGAGAGATGTATGCTTCTGAATCCTTCTTGACTTCATTCAGCTGGGATTCAGCTCTTTCTAGCTGCTCACTGAGTTGCAATTTTTCACCTTCAAGATCTGTTATCTTTTGCTGCAGCTTTGCTAATTCCTCCTCATAGATCTTTGCCTGCTCGTTAAAAGCACTCTCATTAGACCCTGAAAGCTCCTGTAGCTTCCCAGACATCTGGACAAGCTCAGCTTCAGATCTTTCTGCAGATTCCTTTAGTTTCTGTTCATGTGCTTTTAGTTCCTCCAGATGTCTGTCTTTCTCCTCCAACGATTGCTTGAGTTTGTTGAGTTCTTCTTTAAGTTGCTTCTCAACATTTTGAATAGAAATTTCGTGCTCTTTTAACATAATTTCAACCTCTTCTTTGTGCCGTTTCCTCTCTTCTTCCAACTTCCCTTCCAGCTCTTGCTTTGCTTCACACACTTTACTATTCAATTCTGAAAGCTCTTGTTCTAAATCATTACGTATTTTTAGTGCTTCTGATAGCTCAGAAGACAGTGCTTCTAATTCTGTTTGCTTCACATCAAGTTTTTCTAATGTTTTTTCATTCATTTCTTCTATATGTGCACGGAAAACCATTTCTTTCTCTTTCAAAACTGTTTCTATCTCTTGTTCTTTTTTCTCTCTCATTTTTTCTATTTCGATTGCTTGTTGTTGCTGTAAGATATCAAGTTTTTCTGTCCAAAGCTTTTCCTGCTGCTGCTTCACATTCTCCAATTCTTTCTTGTGCTTTTCAACTATATCATTGATTTCCTTAGTGTGCTGGTTTTTTTCAGACTCCATCAGAGTACTTAAGTCCTCTGACTGATTTCTATCATCTTGTGAATACTTTGTAAGTGAGCTTTCCAGTTCAAGAATCCTCTGTTAGAGAATAGAGTTTTAAAACAATATGAACATTCAAAAGGTAACAAGTTGATTGAATGTCCAAAAAATGTCACCAGGTTCACATAACTATGTCACGTATTCCATTATTTTTAGTGAATAGCAACTTTTTATACTAGCTTTTCATTTGTCTCATTTGTTCTCAACTTTGCTTCCATTACAGTGAGTTATTTAATTATTTTTTAAAAAAAATTCATTTCACTGCAGTTAAAACACATACAATACAAACTTGGAAAGAATTCAATCAATTCAAATAAAGTAATTCACACAGTATTTGTGATAAATATGTTCACATTTTCTTATTCTGCTACATATCAATATACAGGATGAAAAAAAACAAGAATCTATATAAGTACTATAGAATTTTGTACATATCTACCTCTCATGGAAATGCTGCTGAAGAGCTAACACTTCTATAGGCAAAATCTCCAAACTAGTATTTGGGAGTATTGGACTAATGTATAAACTTGCATTAGCAGATAACACTATCTTACTTGCTACACAGTATTTGTAAGCTCGTGACAGATGAATACACACTAGAAGGAATTCTTGTAAACGTTTACCCTTTTGGAATCTTTACTCACAGTTCTACATATTTCTACTTCGTGATGCATCTGCTCAACTTTCTTCTCATACTGTGACTCCATTGCTTTCTTCTGCAGCTCTAATTCTTCCAAGGCTAGTGTTTCTTGTTGCTTTTGTTCTTGAAGGGTTTTTAAACATTCACGACGATTTTTTACCTGTATCAAAAATTATGATTAAAATAAACTATAGACATCACCCCTTCCAAGCAGTGTATTTACAAACCAGTTAAAAGAAGTCATACACTAATCACCTTTTTTTTTCTTCACACAGAGGTTGAGTTTTATCTGTGAAAAACTGTTATCATCACTTCTATTTTCTCATCTTGGGAACCATTTGCTTTCTGCTTGTCTTTGTATGAGAAGCATAATGCAATCCAGTCTTTAATTTTGGTTTTTCACAATTAATTGGGAGTAACATCTTAGAGGAATAAAGGTCTGTTCTCATGTGATTCCACTGCTAATGTATTTTTTTTTAAGTGTCTATTTCTTTTAATTTAAAAAAAGAACCTGAGAAACAGGTAGAAAGATATAGTCAGGAAGGTGCTGTGCAAGTCCTTCAGTCCTATATAATGACCATCATAGAGAAGCACAAAAGCGAATCTACTGTTAGGTAAAATTATATGAGATCTTAACTGGATTAACAGTTTATTAAAAAATAATTTTAAAAAAAGCTAAGAGTCCCAATGATTCCTCCCAATTTGACCTACAGAAAAAAAAATGTACTATCAATAGGTAAACCCTCTTCACAAAACACACCACCCCCTGATATAACAATACCAACAGTTTTCAAATGGTAGCCTCATTCTTTGTAAATATTTTACTCTAGCTGCTGTGGCTAATTGGCAATAATACAGAGGAAGAAGGTAAAAAAAAAAAATCAAAACAAAAAAAAAAGGGTTTTGAAAAGAAGAAGTCTTTCTGACAAGATGCAGCTGTCAGTGAGCACTGATGGGATTAACAATCATTATTCTGTTTTGATCACAGAAGCAGCTTTTCTTACATGTTGCTGAAGTCTCTGGCCTCTGACTTTTAGAGGACACTTGTGTCTTTGAGCACAGGACTCTCATTGCAGAACAGAGTCAGATCAAAACTTCCACTTCACACTTAGAGAAATGTCTTTAGACACATATCAGGGATACTTACAAGAGCTGCCTTCATCTTCTCCTGGAATGCCTTTTCTTGGGCCTTTAACTTTTCATTTAGCTCCTGATCTTTGCTGGCCATTTCTTTTTCATGGAGTTTTTCTAGTTCAGCAACACGCTCCTCTGAAGACTTCTGTGAATCAAAGGAAAAAAAAAAAATAAAAAAAAAATCACAATATTAAAGAGAATAATTTGAATTATTTCTTATGAAGAAAAGAAGTGCAACAGGAAGGAAGCCAGAACCATCTCTGCTCTCTCTGAATAATCGACGATCACTTGGAGCACTTAATATTAACCCATGACAGTTCTTGCTTTCAAGCCTGAAGTTCTCCATCTTCCTCTTCAAGGCTCCTAAAGCATCAGTGTGTTCTTTTAGAAAAATTAACAAACACCAACATCAGAACTGCAATTTAAAGGTGTTCAGACCTACAGCTTTACAAGGCACATGCAAAATCCTCCTGCAATTCTTACTTGAATACACTAGAAGCAGCAAATTTTAGCAATTCTTAACTAGCAAAAACTTTGGCAACAAGTTCTTAAATGTTCACAGATACTGGGCTAGGATAAATCAAAATACTTTGTAATAAAGACCAAAATCCCAGTGGAGATGTGTGAGCTGGCTGCCATTATTTTCTTCTTGACTCCCCTTGGAGTCTCAAGTGTACTTCTAGCAAAGAAATTTATTAAATAATGAGAAACAAAGAATAATATTGTTCACTTTTACATGTCTCTAATGCACTGATTTTAAAAGGTTCAGAAAAAAAAGTCTATATGGGGAATTTCCTATTTTTCTTAAGTAAATCTTTAATCCTGTAAATTAGTTTTTATAGAATTTATTATGTAGTAAAAAATTTATAACAAAGTTCTGATAAACTAATATCTTTTACAAGTATAGTTTAATTGTAACTGAGCCATTAAATTAAAAGCCAACATTACAGGGTGAGTTTTAGTTTTTACCTTCATAATCTCAACCACCTCTTGTTTCACTCTGGTTAACTCCCGTTGAAGATTTACCCTTTCTTCCTCACTTGTCTTTTCTACTGCTTTGATTTTTTCATCCATTTCTGTCTGCAGTTTTTTCCGGGCTTCCTCTGTCTTTTGGGCAACACTCAAAACCCTCTCAAGCTCTTCAAAAGCTGCAAAGAAAAAAAAAAAAAAAAAAGAAATGAGTTGAGAAATATCTATGCCCCTTGACAGAAAGTTCAGCTACATAGTTTAAGATAACTGAATAATAGCTGTGAATGTCTTCAATATATTCTGGAGCTTCTATTTCTTCCCCTAAAATAATTATAAAATACATAAAGCAGATAAATAAACTGTGACTCCTCTTCTGGCTCTATGTGCTGAATAACTTCGAAGAAGAGAAAAAAAAGCTGCATGAAGAAATTGCAACTTACAAGTTGTCCTTCCACTAAAAGCAGCAGACAGAAGCATAAACCAGGAATGACTCTTATGCAAGTTTTTACTGAATTTTGAAAGAGGTCAGCCAGAAGGGAACCCTGTAGTACACCAGGTGCTTTATTTACCTATGAGTTGTTCATTACAAACTATACAACTAGATAATCCTCCCTCTAAACTGTGGGTTTGAGACCATGGTACTTTGCTAATTCCATTATTTCACTATGTGCTTCTAATGCAAACTACCAGCAATGCAATTCTGACACTGGAAAAACACTTGAATGTTATGAAGACTATTCCAAGCTTCAAAACTTAGCAAATAAGATGCAAGAAAAAAATATTACTATTTTTATTACTATTTTTTTCTCAGAAAAACCTATCTCCAAATGTTTCAAAAGGACACTCAAGGTGCAGTGATTAAATTTCTTTTCATTGGCATAAGATGCACAAATCTGCTGAAAAACAATTAATAATTCCACAGCTTCTTCCCACGCCAAGAGGAAGTATTCTAACATATTCACTTCACAGATGATCATTTAGATATATAAAGAAAGCAAATTCCCATGTTGTAAACTTGTTATTATTGTTATTATTATTTTTCAACACCAGTATACAAGTTTCTCACTGAAAGGAATGGCAAAGAATCTATACACAAGACTATTAAGGAAATCTTTTCTTGAACACATCATCAGTGTGGAAAACTCCTGCTACCTATAAAAGGAAAAGTCAGTCTCAAAACAGTCTACTCTGTGGCTAATTTTTTGCATAAAAGAACTATGGGAAAACACCTTTGTAAAATTCAAAACCCAATGTTCATATTCAAATATGAAGACTGTAAGCAATCAGAGCACAGAAACCCTGAAAGTGTATTATGCTACCATGACCTGGATACTGTTGACTTTGATACTATTCTGGGATCAGACAGAACAAAGTAATTTTTCAACTGTTATTTAGTGTACTCAGCTTTCTTCAACTTAATTCTATCCCCAAAAAGAAAATTGTAACAGACACATAAATCTCTAGTTTCCTTGATTAACCATTACTTACTAGGTTTTCACAGTTTTCACAATCCTTCTGGTTTTTTTGAAACTATCTTTAGTAACAGTAATGAGTTTGAGAAGTGAATAATAATTTCCATTCAGAATCTTCTGATAACATTCAAAACTGAAGTTTTCAACCACAATCTATACTTTTAAGGCAGTGCTGCAAATATATTTTCAAGGAACTTAATTCCTTTATGGAATTGCAATCACTCAAATTCTGACCTTTTCCAGAATTTTCTTCTGTTTTCTGAGGAAGCCTTTCCCTGGCTACACAGTAGCTATCATATTTTGGGACAAAACAGAGTAGTTATTGACCCTGGCAATACTAAACTGCATCAGTGCATCCTCTTTTTCACTCCCAGTTCTACTGAAAAAATAAATACTAAAACTCCTTGCAAAAAAATTAGGCTCACTTGAGATTATTTCAAGCACCAAAAAATGATGATTATTTCAATTGAAGATTGAAGATTATTTCAAATAGTCTAAAATTGAATGCAAGCATGAGTTGCTTACAGCCTTTTCCAAGTGCAGTTTTCCACAGTCCCCATCAATTCATTTCCACCTGAGACTCACAGACTCAAGTTCTGCCCTCTCACCACCCTGGGCATGCTGTAGTTGTGAACACAGCCAGGACATGAATGTCTGGAGAACAGCACTGACTCCCCTGATGCTCCTCTCAGCTCTAACAAAAGCACTGGAAGCAAAAATTGTCCTTCACAGTTATAGCATCATTAATGGCTTTTTATAAGAAAACAAAACACAGCAAACCCTACAGATTTGTGCAAAGTGTAACACGAAAACACAGCCTGCAAAGCAAAAGATGAAGTTATTTCACTTTTCCATACACTGTTCCCAATTCTGAGCAACACATACTTTCTTTTCATGTGAGAAACCTGTAATTGCTGTAAAAGGAAAGAGAATGCATTTGCCACAGTCCACAAATCTCCCCAAGAGGAGACTTGGGTTCACACTAGGCTTGACTACTGACAGGTAAGAGCTGAGCAACATGCAGGGCAAGGGCAAGCAGGATGCCAGTGCAAAGCTGATGGATAAAATGCCAAGGGGGCAGGAAAGCACAAAGCAGCAACACTGCACAGAAACACACTTAGCTCTCTAAAAGTTAAATTATATGCATCTCAGGCACTTTCAAGCAGTTAAGCAAAAGAGAACACTTTTATTCTAAGTAGTTAATTCTACTTTAGCGCCACACAAACGAGTTTCAAATCAGGAAGAGGGCTAAGCTACCATCAAGTAGACAGAATATGGTCTAAATTACTGTTAATTTATGGGGATTTTTAATTCTATTGTGGAAAAAGGCCTGGAAGAAAAGTCTGGTTTTAAATACAACATTCTATATGTGAGAAGTAAAGGCACTTCCTGTGTTCTTCCCTGAGCAGTGAAGTTTCTCAAAGGCACAGTGGGAAATCAGAAGCAGTAACAATCACACCAACAGAGTCTCAGAGGAGTCTTGCAAAATCCCATTCATGTAACCCAGCCACACCAGCCAGAAACCTTCCTGAGCAATATCTAAAAACCACAATAAAGACCTTGAGCAGAGTTGTAGATGTTCAAGGCTGCAAAAGTGATTTCTAAGAGTGTGCTAGAGCTGGCTGCTTTACACAGGCTGCTCCAGAGCACCTCTCTGTGCCCTCACCTTGCTTCTCCTCCTCAACCTAACACCCATCCCTGCTGCAGGCTCCTGGATTTCTCTCCCGGAGCTGCAGGCAGTTACCTTCAACTGCAGTGCCATCTACTGCTGAAAATCGGGAAGAAAGCACCAAGCAGGATGGCAAAGGAGGGCTTGACACGGTTTCTGAGAGCAAGCACCTTGTCAGAAGTTTTGAGGACCAAAGGTTGAGTTCATTCCCTATAGCTGATGTGTGGACCTAGGCAGGGTTTTAAATGTTCAGCCCAAGCTTTTTGTTTTCCTATGTAAAGGTGCAAAGCACGTGTTAATTAAAAGAGGTCACCTGCAAAGAATGGCAAAGCAAAAATTCATTTGCTCTCTGAAGACTTTTCTGTTTGTTTACTGAACAGAAAATAAATCTATCTGCATCTCAAGAAGTCAGAAAGGACTCATAGAAGCAGTCTCAGGAGAAACAAACTTGAGTTTACACATAATTTACAAATATTACATAGTTTTGTTGATGTATGGACATAAATAATCTATGTACATTGCAAAGCATTGAAAAAAAAAAAATCATTTGCAGTTACTTTAAGTAAAAGTGCCTGAGAAGCAGAGAATTTGCTTTTTAGAGCCCAGTTCAAGCACCCAATGTGTGATGTAAGAAAAAAGAGCCCTTACCCCAGTCCTGTTCATACAAGGCTTGGGAAAGGCACCATGATTCACTTATTGGCATGTGTGGATGCACAAAAACAAGATGCTTTGTGAGATTTCAACATAATGTACCTCTAACTACAGAAAAATGAACTTCAACTGGGGATACCAAATTACAGTTCACACAACACACACAAAATAAGCATATATATGATTTCACTGTTTCAGTACAGAAAAATGCATTAACATTAAAGCAGACAGGGAAGCATTTCACTGAATTATAAAGAAAAAAGGCCAGACAAGTAACTCTAGGCAAGTTAAAAACATGAAGTGGAAAAATATATCACTTGTTAGCCTACAATATAGCACTATGAGAGTGAATTCCAAGTGTAAGTGCATTATGTTTACTGCCATAACATTTCCACAAACAAAATATTTTATTAATTCTTCACTAAATCATGACATTTAAATTAATCTCATATCAACTATCCAAGAAATGGAACTTCCAAGTATTTGAGGTCAACATGTTTGAAGTGTCAAATTCTTAAAACTGGTACAACTCACAGGTTGTGACCTAACAGTAATTTCAGGATCTTCCAATCTTAATGGTGGTTTTCTCAAATGACTGACCAATATAGTTCAGCTGCACTGTATGGCACAAGCTTTTTTGGAATGCATAAAGGCAAGAAAGTAATAGGAAAATCTAATAAAAGTCTAGTTTTGCTTGTCTTAGTAGTAGTATTAACTAATTTCAGATCTCCCCCTAGGAAGTGCAGTGTACTAAATACAGACTTCCTAAGTGAAATTTCTTCTCACTACAATAGATGAGTTTTCCAGGTATCCATCATCTCTAACCCATTTTCAGCCTCTGGCTACACAAACCTGAGGAAATGACTGTATTAGCCAGAGTGTGTAGGTATTAATTCATAATTCAAGTGGTTTCAACTGCTTCAAAAATTGCTGTGTTTCAAACAACTATTATGGTAACTTCATATTTACACAGTAATTAAATTATTATTCAGGTTTTTGGGTTTGTTTTTTATTTTTTTGTAATAATGAAGAAAATCTTCCCAGTCTCCAAAAACTGAATGAAATCCAACTTTAGCAGGACTGACTGACTTCTGCAATACCATTTTCCAGAGCTAAAAAGACACGTAGCCTGAAAGGGTAGGATAGGAGAACACCTAATCAGAAAGTATTTGTTACTTTCACAAGATAAATGTTCAAGCTGCTTTTCTGTATTAAAGCAGAACAATCTAAATGGAAACGTGTAGATTTAAAATAAATCCCCATGAGATGTATCAGTTGAACTTCTCATCACTACTTAAAGTCTCCAGAAAACATTATGACTATATCTGAGATTCTGCCAAGTGATCTCCTTTAGATGCCTATGAGAGCATACTAAATTCTTCTAAAATAATTTTGACAGGTACAGTGCAAAGCAATTTCACTATTTAAAAAACAAAGTTAGGGCAAACTGACCTTTTAACGTACTTTAAGCAAAAGAAGAATTGTAAGCACACATAATTAATGTTGCCTCATTTCTATGAAAAGCAAACTACAGCATCTGATAGTTACATAACTGCTAGGCTGCAAGCCTGAAGAGAAAGGAACCAATCACTGCTGATTCACTAAAAAGAAATCAGAAATGCTTCCACTACAATTACAGAAAGAAAATGCTTATTTTGGTTTTTAAGAGACCCTCTTGTTTCTACTTCTTCCCAAGCTCTTTTATACTCACTGCTCTGTTTTCCATGTAAAATACTGGCAATGTTATAATAATTTATATAGTTGCAAGTTTGCCTTCTGACACTATACTAGCACAAAAATCAATTTTTTATCCTGCAAACAGGAAAGTACAGATTGCTTTTAGTAGCTTCCTTCCTAACTCCAGCTGATAACAGGGATAACATCCCTAAACTCTGCTGACCAGAAGTGAGGTTAGTAATGATGCTAGCAGGGGTGCTATGTAGAACATTAGGGAAAAGAGCATCTCTTAACACCCGCCCCAAACAACTGATACAAGAGTGCAAGAAGACCAGGCTGAAGCTTTCTCATTGTTCAGTGTGAGCACTAATAATCTCCAGAATTTCTTACCAGCTCTTTCAGATTTTTCTTTCTGTTCTTTTAGCTCCTCGCCTTTGGTAGTTACTTCTTTGATCCGAGCATGCAGCTGGGCAATCTCCTCCTCCTTCATCTCCAGTGTTTCATGCATCTGTCGCTTTGTCTCTGCAATTACCATGCCCTATGGAAAAAGTCCTTGTGATAAAAAGCTACCAACAAATCAAGCAAACAGCCAAAACAATTTTGAGCCAGGACACAATCCTTGTAAGGAATAAAATTTAGTCTATTACTATGGGACCAGAGACATTTTTTGGTATTTTTGGATGTCAGAAAACTGAAAATGTTAACAAGAAGGTAAGAATAAGGGATTATTTTGTAGAATAGCCAAAATTTATGTAGTGATAAAAACAACTCCTCCAACAACTAAGGACCATCAACAAACTTCCTCCTCCTGGTTATGGATACTTTGAAATACTCATTCTGTAAATAAACCAAAACTAGAAGCATTGTAGTATGTGTGGTTCTCCTTAGAAAACATGCACAGGTAATGAGTGTTAGTCATGCTGCTTATTACACCACCACAAGTTACTCCAAGTACAAAGACTGTGATAAAAAAAAACCAAACCACTGAAAAACTCTTCATTTTCTTAAGAAACTACAGTTACTTTTCCTTCATTGGTCATTTTAAATTCATTTACATTGTATCTCATCTTCATTAGTGTTTAGGTTGGCTTGGTTTTTTTTAAGCTGGCATTGAAAAGCATATTCAGTGTAACTGCTCCATCCTAATTAACATCATCTTGCAGTATTCAGTATCACCTAACAGGCAAATACCCCGAAGTGTCCATACAATAAAATTATCAGGTAGTTTACATAATTTGCTTGTTAAAATATAAACCAAACCACATCTGACAGCTAAGAACAGCTTCTACTATCAGGCCACCTGATATCTGGAGTTTTAAACAATCTCCTGCAGAAATGAGAAAAGTTTAAGGAAAAATTTTGTTTACCTTGTCTTGTTCTAGCTGCTCAATCAAATCCTTTGCGTCACGCAGCTGCGTAATCAGTTTAGTCTTCTCAGCCATGTGAAGGTCCTAAAAAAAGACCCCAACCACAGGTTTAAAGCAGTGCCATCTGTAAGAAAATACCTTCTTCTGACAAACAGCTTAGGCTCTTACCCTGCACTATGCCTTGGAGAAAGGGCACAGAACAGAATCCAGGGAAATTAAAGCAGGCAGCCTTAGATTACTTTTAAATCTCCCAGTGCTAGGCTGCCTCATGGCTTCCATAATAATTCAGAAAGCTCAAAGCTTTATTACAGCTTCCACAGCTCTCTCATGGATGTCAGAGATGCTACAGTGAAACAGGCAAGAAACTTGCCTAAGGTACCTGCTCTATTACCTGCATTTTTGCTTACAAGACAACCTCAGCAACACGATGGAATTGCCCATTACTGACCTTGTTCTGGAAAAGGTCCTTAAAATACTCAAGTCTTTCAGAGCTCTTTCAAACTGAGCTGGTGCTCAAAGACCCAGATGGACAAGGGAAGTAGGAGAAGGGAATCCAATTTCCAGAACTGAAGCTATGTACAGTTATCACATTTTCATGTTTACATTACTATCAGCCACCTTACTTTTACTCCATGCTCAGCATTAATGGCCTTAAAAGAAAAATTGAGCAAAATATCCATTTAGCTTTGGGACTACACTTACATTATCTTCACTACATTGTGCTCTCCACAGTCCTGCTTTTGTGTTTTCTGCTCATTCACATAACTGATGCCTCTTCCACTATGCCTTCAAGGTCGAGCTCTGCTCCATGTTTCCCCTTTACCTCCTATGTTCTGTGCTATAAGAGTCTTTTCCTCATCCCAACTTTCCACACTTCTCACAGCTACTTTACATCTGACACCATACTGATAGTTATTCATACAGTAAGGTTTCATACCCTCTACAGCTTTTTAAGCAACTGCTCAATGTGTTCATTCCAGTTAGATTTTGTTTTTTTAATGGTCTGCTCTATTAAAAATTTGGAAATGCTGGAGTTCTTCCTGTGTTTTAGTAGCTATCCATCTAGTTAAGAGCATTTTCAATACCTTCATCTTCTCCAGTTCCTGAAGCCTCTCTTGTAACTGTTCTTGAAGAGCCTCCTTCTCATTAGTTAACTGGGTGCAGCGCTGCCTGTGTGACTGGATGGTCTTTGAGCAGAGCTGTAGGTAGTTCTCTTGGTGCTTCACCTTCTCAGAAAGAGTTTCCAGTGTGTTATCATCATCTTCATTCCCCTCTGCAAGACAACACCCCAACGTCATCATACACACCCCATTTCCAAACTGCAGCTGCACTTTCACCATTCACATTGGGAGTGACTCACAGGTGTCTACAGAAAGTTGTGCAAGTCCACACAAACTTCCTAGTGACTACCTGGAACTGCCAGAAACATGTTACACATATAGACAAACATATACAGAAGAGGAAAGAGTCTTTCACCTCAAATTCATCTACAAAATCCCAGTTTCTATACAAGCTTGAAAAGCAGCCTATTATTCAAAAAGGTTTTCCATGCAATTAAAAAGTGATGATTTCTAAATATGCCTGCTGCTACTAACAGAATATTCTCAGGCAGGAAAAAATGAAAAGCAAACCAAATCTCTCTAGTGCCAAGCACACAGACTCCTGCTCCCAGGGTTGGGTATGACAGTCATTCCAAAACATCCAGGCTGGCAACAGTACATTCAGCAGAATAAAGACCACATTTAGAATCCCTTTGAGCTGTGCTCCTCTCTGTAGCACACTGCATAATATTTTACTGAGTGCTCTGCTCTGATGCTCTGGAGGCTGTTAAGAGTACTGGGTTTGAAAATAGAAGCAGACACATTCAGAGGTTCAGTTCACAACTGCAGTCTTACATGGTCCAGAAGAGGACTCCAGCACAAGAAGCAGCTTAAACCCCAATTCTTAGGGACTGGATACTTATGCTATTTCCAAAGCACTAAAAAAGACATGATGCTGGATAACAAAATCTCTGATCTAACCCTTCATAACATACAAAAATCATGGCAGATGCTGAACAAGGATCATTTCAAGATGCATGTTCACCTCTGTCTGAACCATACCTTTAATAAAGGATACCAGTGAATGACACTTTCATTATATATCAGCATTATAACACCCATTGACCAATAACCACATAAACACAATATTATAAGTCCCATAACTCAAATAACCTCCTGATGTAAGGAACACTTAGATTATCCAATAGTATGATTAATCAAGCCAATGTCTGACTTGTTAAAAGAAGACTGGCAACTGATATCCAGTGATAGCTCCTTCCTTACAGACATCTTAGACAGAACATCTTAGTTCTGTTAAGTGGGGATAGCACAACTCCTACCAGAAAAAGCAGTAATTACAATGCCATCATCATTACTGACAACAGCAGACATACTGGCTGTGAATTCTTATGAAAATTTAGTCTCTTGGAAGGGTTATCCCATCCTCTACCTGCCACACTGTTTTCAAAACTATTGTATCCTCACTATGACATGTTCAACCCATCATTAGTAACAGCAGCTTGATCCCCAAAATTCAAGATCTCTAGAAAAAGTCCCAGTACCCACCATTGCTTCCTGGTTCCACAGCATTTTCTGCATTGATTTCCTTCGTTGGACTTGAGCCTTGTGATTCAGATTGGGTAGTTGGACCAGGTAATTTAATGCCTTTCTGCCCATTCTCTAATCTCTGTTTCAGCAGTGATACCTATATATATAAAACATTCTTTGTTAAAAAAATTCAAGAATTCTAGATAGATGATGTTTTCATCTGCAAAACTAGAGTGAGTTAAATAAAACTGGTATCAGCAAGTGGAGAAAGGAAAAATCTGAGGGGTTTTTTTAGCATTTTTAAAAATGAGAATTACGTTTACAATTAACACAAATAGTATGAGTGGAGAAACACAGACCAATTAAGCAAAACACATAAATTTTGCCAAAGCAATTTTAGATCAAACATCATCTAATGTTACATTCTTGATAACAGACATAATGTTCTTGATAACAGATTTTACAAAGGAAAATTTTACAAAGATATCCTTTACCAGAAAGATGCACTTAATTTCTAGATAATAAATTCTCAAGAAGCCTTACAACATCACAGCAATTATAATAAAAAAAAAAAAAGCATTATAGGACACACATCATAGAAAATACATCATTTTAAAAAATAGTAGAAAAAGCTTTGTTAAAGAACATCTGGTGGGTAAGGCATCTTACCTGAGTTTGCAGGACACTAATAAGTTGGTCTTTTTCTTCTAAGGAAGCATCAAATTCCTCTTGGAGATGTTTTTTAGCTTGTTGATCCATATGGAGTTCCTGAGAACCACAAACAAACACATCTCAAATGAAAACTGAAGTGTGAATTGAAAAGGCTTAAGAGAATAATATTACAAGTATCTTTGCAATTGTGAGCCCAGAATACAACCACAGAGTGGATATTTCTTTTATGATATAAAATTCCACACAACATAATAAGAACATCCCATTATAATACCAATATGAAACAAGCAAGAGTCTAGGTTTGATACAAAATTATCAAAGATTCTGTCTTTCTAAAAATAAGTTTGTGCAGGGATCACTTCAAGAAAAAAATAAGTATACATATGTCCAACCCTTCTTCACAATCAAAAGCTTTCACTCTGGTATGTATATGCCTCTCAAACTTCACCAAGTACCAATAAGCTGGAAAACTAAAGCTACTGGAGCATGTGGATACAGACAACACAGAATGAGCTTCTTTCATTTGACCTTGTAGTGAACTGGAAAAAAAACCAACAAAACATTGGCAAACCACTTCTGTCAGCACTGCTGTGAGCTTTCTCCTCCTGTGGGCTGACAGCTTAGCTTAGAACAGGGTAACTGCCCAGGCACAGGCTCCAGTTCAGACCGGCCCACTGTTCTCAGCTGCTGGGGCAGAAGCAGCACGGATCTGAACTGAAATGCCACCCTCATGGCACACACAATTCACAGGCTGTTAACCTGCATTACACCCTGCATTGCTGAAGGAGAGTGCCCTGCAATTTGCCAGTGACCTCCTTTGAAGCAACTGGCTGCCTGACCAGTGGCACAGGGGCAGCTCCTTGCAGGGCAGCATAAACCCTGGGTATGTGCACATTTGGATGCTCAGAGTCACTGTAACTCACCCTCTAGGGACAGATCCTGGCCCCTATCTTCAGATGACACACCCAACTGTCTGAAGCTCCTCTGCCTTTGGGCAAAGGTGGGATGGCTCATGCCAGTAGCAGAGCCACAGAGGAGGCCTGTGGCTTGCAGTGAGCTGGAACCCAGCTCCCAGGCAATGGAAGAGCATGGACAGAGGCCCTCACAGCCCCATCTCCATAACTGATGCTGCACTGGGTCATAGAGCAGTAAAAAGGCTTCAGCATCACTTTCTGCTTCACCAGCATTTGACCACATGTCGTCTGTGAAATTGTCCTTTTAATTTCCTCTGCCCAATAATTCATATGTATCTTCACTAAGCCCAATGTGTTTATTATCAATACCAAACACATTAGAGGACTCCTTTTCATTTCATTAATACTTAATGAGATAATCTTCTGATTGAAATAAAATCTGCAAATCAGAAAAACAATGTCAATATTATAACTAAAATCAAGGTAATTTTCAAAGTTTTATTCTACATGTTTTTAATTATTACTCATAAAACCCACATTAAAAAGTGCTTATTACTTGTATTTGACTAACAGCAGCATTTTTCAATACTAGAAGAGCAGTAAATTGCACAGGGACATCCACTGCTGGGCCCAACAATACTGCAAGAACCACACACATTTCCATCTATTTCAAAATAAACAGTTTTGTTGGTACAGTGAACTGCTATAACTTAGAGTATGAAAACAAGCTGCTGCATGAGAAACAAGCCAGAGAAATACAGCCATATAAACAAATGAAACCAATCAGTAAATAACTCTGCTGTGCACTGAAAATATTCCATAAAGTGAACAAGAAAATCCAAAGGTAGGCAGAGAAAGAGCATATCCATGCATGGTATAAAGTGAATAATCAATAGAGGAAATTACCTCTCTCAGTTCTCCAATTCTGCGAAGTGCTTTATCCTGACTTTGACTCAGAATGCCCTTAAATGAAAAGGAATAATAAACATCAGGTGTATTAAATGTAAACTATATAGAGTATAAATAAACTCATAGTGTTGTATTTCAGCAGAAGAGTTAATAACTTGTATTTCAAGTCAAGCCTGATGTCCAAGTTTTACCATGAACTGCCAGCTGGGGGTTAGCAATCTGTCACCTGAACTCAGCTGATGCAATAAAAAAGGCTGGAGCACAATAGCTTCAGTTATTTTAACTAATCAATATTAGCTTGGCTTAATTAAAAAATCCCAGCTAAGAGAGTAGTTTGTTATGTATACACACAAACATAGACACAACCTATTACATGAACACAAACAATGCACTGAAAATTAAATCTGTGTCTACACTAAACATTTAAGAGTCACAAAAACGTTCAGCTAAGGAAGGATGGAAAAAATAATCCTTACCTGTAGTTTCTTCTTCTCCCGTTGGATACCTTGGTAAGCAGACACTAACTGAAAGACAGAAATCAGACATCATTATGATAATGCATCCCTTCATAGCTATCAAAATAAGCTGCTTAGTTGTTTCACTGTCTGCATTCTCAAACTCCTCACTTGAGAAAGCTCTTCTGAGAGGAATATACTTAATTTTTTTCATGTTTCCTTTTTTGCATTTATAAAAATATCTCCACTGTGTTAAAAAACAAACAACCAAACAAGCCCACAGGACAAAATGATGAGGTTACTCAGCATTCATGCAGTTTTCCCTTCACTGAAAAGGCCTCTCAGAACAGCCTTACTTCAATACAGGAGGCCAAAAACCAGCTGTATCCAAAAGTTACATCCCAAACAGCTGCCTCACAGGGATGTACATTTGTAAGGGTACACATCCCCCAGAGCTTAAAGTAACATTAAGTTTACAATGACTATGCATTAAAAAATCTAATTACCAATCTAGTAAAAAAAAAAAAAAAAAAAAAGTCTGTGTAAAACTGAATGTTCTCATCCCATGTGCTTTGCATCTACCCAGCAGAGAAAGACAGACTGGAAGTGGACAGTATTTCTCATTGTAAGCTGACAAAAGGACTTCATGAGTAACTGCACAATTTGGTTTAATTAAAAATTTGATCACAGTTGCCTAAGCTGTCAAAAGCTGAAGTAGCATAATGGCACTTGGAACTAGAATATTCTGTTTTCTAATTGCTGAAAAAAGAATGGAAAACAAATTCAAACCATCAAAACAATAAATCTTTAAATCAAACTATATCTTCCAGTTCTTAATGAAAACAAAATAGAATTTTTCAGAATTTGAAATTACTTTTGATTATAGTCATATTCTGCACTTAAAAGAAAAACTAACACTACTATAGATGGTTTCCCTTTCTGTATTTTTGAAAAGCAGACTTTGTCCTACTTTAAATGGATAAAATGTAATTTACATCTTAAATACTCATTATATATTAAAACTACTTTCATCGAAGCTACAGCAAAACAATTCTTTCCAAGTGAACAAAAGAAATTCAGAAAAATAGAAAAATTAAGACTAGCTGGACAGATTACATGAAAAAAAACAAAACAACACCCACAACTGCCCCACACCAAAATAAACCTACATAATGAAGATTTTTCATTTTAGCTACACTGTTTACATTTTTTATTTTTTTTTAATATATAATCTCAAACTAGCTGGAATGGAATGAGAAATTAATTGGAGACAACAGTTATTTAATCAGTGGAAGATAACTGTTTTTCTCAGGCATATGCTGAATACTGTAACTGCTATATAAATATTTTAGATTCCAGGGATTTTGACACTATCAGCTAAAAGCATGCACAGGAATTTTTGTAATTGAGGGCAGCAAACATTTAAAGAACCATAAAAACCTGTGTACTTGTCCAGTTTTAAATACAACACACACACACGCTTAAAATCCACCACCACCACCTGAAAAGTTTTACTTTGCCCAGCAGTTTGGAAAATGAGCATCATTGGTTTTCACTCAAATAGTAAAAGAAATAGTCCTTGAATTAATTCCTTCAAGGGAACAGCTGGAAATTATGGGGAATATAATTAACTTACTGAAAACAAAACGCTTGCCTACCACACTGCATGGAACATATATTGTGCACTTTATAAACAAGCTTCAGAAGAAAAGTCAATTTGCTGTCCTGAGAGTACAAGCCCTGCTCAACCCTGTGCTGAACTTTGCACCTTGATATGGGCTTTCAGCAGAAACCATCACAGACCTGTTTTGGGTGAGTAACCATTAATTAATCTCTATTGTTGGCAAATTGACTTCTTTTGCATGTAAATAATTTCAGTATTATTACCAGAGAAGCATCTGACTTACCTAGGCCCAAATTAACCAGCCTTACAGCAATAATTTAATTTTTTAATTCCTCGTTGCAAGTTGATCCAGTTGCTCCAGATAAGAAAACAACAAAAACTCCCACAGCTACAGTATTTCTTAGCCTCATTTTTCTCCCTCTCTTCTCCAGGTAAAGTAGCCAGAGCATTCCCTACCTCTGAGTATTTCCCCCTGTAGCTGGCCAGGCTGCGCTCCGTGCGCCGCAGGCGCTGCAGCAGCTGCTCCTTGCCGAGGCTCTCCGTGTTCCCCAGCGCCTCCTCCGGTTCACTTTCCACGTCGGAAGGAGGGTCGAAGGTGGGACCTGCTGCATCCGAGTCCAGCCGATTCAGGGAGTCCCTCGAAGAGCTTCGCACCAGGGACTCCTTCGAAGAAGAACGGAACAGGGTCTCCTTTACTGGGCTCCAGAACAAAGTCTCCATGGAGGGAACACGGAGCTGAAGCCTCTGGGTGAAAGACTGAGCATCAGGCTGAAATCATTCAAACTCAGTTATTTCTGCACTGCTTTTAGGCAGCCACCCTAAAGCCCAGGAAACAGACCTGAGCTGGGCAAAGACTGCTGCCTAACACGTGCATGGCACCAAATTACCACCACTCGCTTAGAACCATCTACTTGTGTAGAAAAATCAAGCATGCAACTACCAGATGTGGGCAATTTCAGACAGCAATTAAATCCCAAAAACTATAGCTCTGATTTAAACTTACAAAAGAAGGCATTTTTGTGCAACCCCTTTAAAAAGTGAAAAAAAAAAGTAACTAAAATAGTTGCATGTACTGATGCCCAAAGTTTAAAAACCAAAAATTAAAATATCGTGACTCACTCACTTATTGATGCAAAGAGAAGACTGTATTTATCTCAAAGACACAGAGAGATTTCCCTATGATTAAGAGAACAAATAGATTGTAAAAGCCCTTGTCTGATATTCTGGCACAGTGGTCTTTAATACTCCTTTCATTTGCAATGGCTTGATGAGTTTTACATAAAATGCAATTATTGATTTAGGCAGCTCAAGTACTTGGGCTGTTGTAAAATGTGGTACCCCACACTGCTGGGGTTACAGAAGAGATTTGAAAACACTACTGCACAATGCTGCTCCCAGAATCAACCTCAGGGCTGCATGTGCGGGAGCTGCTGCTAATTCCACTCCAGCAAGCTACACTTTTTCTGACATATATTAAAGAATGACCTCCACTTTTATCACTGTGACTTTTTTTTTTTTGTAAATCTATCAGTTCAGAAACCATCTAATGTCTTGAGTTAGAAGGGACCCCTAAAGGTCACCTTGTCCAACTCCCCAGCAGTGAGCACGGACATCCTCAATTAAATCAGGTTACTCAGTCTCATCAAGCCTGAAGCTAGAAATGAGCTTTGTAGCCCTGCAACATGCCCTCTTGCTTTTGAAAGCCAGGATAACAGTCAGTGTGCCATGCTGGCTGTGCCCATTGGCAATGTGATCACCTCAACAGCACCCTGACAGATACTGCTAAACTGTCCCTATACAAAGAGCTCCATGCATTAGTGACAACCCTTTAACCCCAGCTAGTGGGATTGCACCCCAAAAAACCATCCTAGCACCCTGACAGGTATTTGTCAGGGCTGCCCCAGCATGAAAACACACATGGGGGACTTAAGCCAATGTAAGCCAGAGAGGAAACAAAGAAAGAGGAAACTCACCTGAGGGGAGGCTGGGTCACTTCCATTGTTTTCTGTGGATCTGGGAGCTGCTGGTTTTGTTACGTTCTACAGGAGGAAAACCAACTGTTAGAAGGAATGGGCTACGAGGACTGTGAGTCAATGCTTCCTACAAACAGCATCTGTGCTTTTTCCTTGCCTGCGTTTTTAGTACTTACTTTGGAAGGTTTATTATGGTGTCTTCATGCAAACAAGCTAGTTTGTTAAGTTCCAAACAGACTGCTGCAATATACAGAACTACAAAGCAGCTATGTGTGCGTGGATTAGTACGAGACATCTGCAAATGCTGACATCTCCAATTATTTGTAACAATTATTTATGGAACATTTATGCACACATCGATGAAACATCAAAAAGACAACATGATAGCAGGAAAAAAAAAATATAATTGATGTACCCCGATAGCTATATGCAAGCTGTAAAGGTGTATATACATCTAAAATAGCCATCATAACCATCCAGGTACCTGACACAATTACATCCATAGCTTCTACTCTGTGTGGTTACACAGACAAGCAAGCAAACATAAATGGAGAAGAATTATTATGTGTAAAAGGGCTTCAGAAAAGGTCTGACATGGAGCAAACTTAGGAAGTACAAATACATCACAGAAGAAAAAGAAATCCTGATAATTAAGGAAGCCAGAGAAATGAGTAGTCACCCGGATTGAGACAAAGTGAAATGAGCAATAACCAGTGTGTGACTTGGAAATTGTGCTTCACCTGGCTTCAACAAAATCTGTATTCTGATTCAGAGCACTATCCTGTTCCAGTGGATTTATTCCTAATGGATTAACAGCTCTCATTAGGGTTTAAAATAAAGCACTCCTGCATTTTATTCTCAGCTCGGTTACTTGTTCTTTTTCCTAGATAGAGATTTAATAATAAGGTAAGCCAAATAAATATCTACCTCCTTCTTCATAATTTACAAAACATCTATCATGTTATTACCGGATTGACAACAGAGGAAAACAAATACTTTACCAAGAGTTACAAACTAACTACAAACGCTTCTTTCAAAAATCATATATTCTGATACCCAGAAAAAGAACTGAAGATGTACAAACCCTCTGTAATTTCCCAAGAGTGATTTAATAATTAAGATCTATTTTAAAGCACAATATTAAGTAGATGTATCAGATCTAATAAGGCATTTATGAATATAAAACACATGGACGCTGTTCTTCTCTGGGAAGCTGCCATTTAAGGAACTATGAAGATTCTTAAGAAGGATCCACTTAAAGATCTATGAAGATGCTTAAAAAAAAGTAATTTCAAAACCAAAACTAATGTCACCTCTTTAAAGATTAATTGTGCTGACAATTTTCTATTCAATCAGCATGAACAAAAGTAGAAGCTATATTTAGAATTAGACTTTCTATTTGGAATTAAAATTTCTTTTGGCATAAATAATAAAAGGGATACACAGGGAATCTTTTACATAAACAAACTCCACCACCACAGGTACCTACCTACATGCTGGAATTCTAAATCATCCTGCTTTAGGGAAAAGGGCCATACTCTAGTGCCCACACAATGAAAAGCAAGCATGAATGGAAGTTGCTATATATAAGCACAGACTCAAGAGGCTTTGAAGAGCTTAAAAGCCCCAGTCTTCACTAAGCCTTTAAGAGATGTTTCAGCAAAACTAGAATTACAGATCACAGGCTGGTGCTTCTGAAAGCCTTAAAACCAGCAGAGTTACATAAAGGTTTTTGGAGCATAACAGAAACCTTTCCTCCACAAACCCACAGAATGTCCACAACTCCATCTTTACCCACAGAACTATACTTACAATCTCCAAGGAAAAGGTGGCTTTTTGTTATTAAGATGTATAACAGCTCAGTTTTAACTGGAGCATATTAGGATGTTCAAGTGACACTAGTGCTTCCTTACTTCATAGGACCACAGAGTGATCCCCAATTCTGAACTGTAAATGAATTAATCTTATTTATTTCTCAAAGTTATAACAGATTTGTAAACCTAAAGAGCCAAAGTTTAAATACCTGCATTTAAAACATTTTACTGTTCTCCCTCCTTCTCAGGTATTCTAAAAATGGAGTAAATTATGAAGGAAGAAAGGAGAGATCAGTACACATTTTCTTCTCTCATTTCACTTTTATTTTTCATTTAAAAAAAACCCTCTGTCCAAGAGTATTCAAACTGTTTCTTCATGCAACAAAACTCATGCAGCTTAGTTAGTAAGGGGTTTACACTAGCTTCACCTATGTCTAACTCCATGTCATGGTCACTTCTCTGATTCTCACTCTCTTGCATCACATACCATGTGCACACAAATTTAAAATACAGTCCATGTTAGTAGACTTAAGAAGAATTTGTGTGTGTTCATGAAACTTTCCTGCATCTTCAGTTTACTCAGGTTTCCAAGCATATATATATATTTTTAATACCTATTTGTATACAATCAGCCCCCCTCTTCCCTATAAATTTCTGTATCATTTTCTCCCTCTTTTTCTTACTTTGAGAGTACTGTTCTAGAGACTTCAAAAAACCTGAGAAAAAAGTCAGTTTCACAGGTAATGTATTATTAATACACACTGGTAACACAATAATGACAATTCTTACGTTATAATTATTTGCTACCTATGAAGTCTTGTATATAAATATGCAAGTCAGTGATTCCTGCTACTCAAGCATATACTAAAAGATAAGACATTTGAGCATTCTCAGAAATAGGGTTTTCAAAATGCATCTGTACTAGGGATATTCTGAAAAGCAGCCCACAGCTGTTCACTGCTGAAAGTCTAGAAAAGCTTCATTAAATTTGCAGTGAAAAAGTAGTGACCTGGAGCATGGTCAAAACATCCAGAACTGGGAAAAACAAAACAAAACCACCAACAAAAAATATCTAGTAATGATTTCAAAGCTACCAATTTCTGCACAGTCTGAATGTCCTCTTTCCTCCCCATTCAAAAGCTCAAGCTTGAGAGCAGCATGAGAGAGCAGGTAATAAATCTGTGCTCTAAGGGCACGCTCTAAACAAGCATAACTTGTTACAACAAATGGATTTTTTTCCACAGATCACCTTTTTAATCACTGTTTCAATCTTTCCCATCTTGTTTATCTTGAGGAAGCAAGTCCAACACAACATGGTGTGTTGTACTATGTTCACCTGCTTATCAAATTTATATCCTGTTACAGTGTTCAGTGACTTAGTATTTTCAGCCTCTGCATGAGCAGGGAAAAACTTGCTGAACTGGAAAAGCAAAGTAATCATCAAGTATGAGGATGAGCTGGGATTCTCCAAAACACTGTGCTTTGAATCACTATGGTCTCTGGAATGTCACACCTCTGAAGCATGTGAATAATGCCATCCCAATCCTGTGACAATGCTGAGAACACCACTGCTTTGGATGTGGCAGGGTAGAAAGCAGAAAGCTGATTTCATCACTATGCCTGCTGCTTTTTCTTCACTCCCTGAGCTTTTACACTTGTATACTATGAAAATAATCTTTCCAGGAAGAGAAAGAAATATTTAAAGTTAAATCTAATTATTAAAGCAAAGACTATTCTCATAATAATAGCTACCAGGTTACCAAACAGATTAATTAATTAGTGTATGTGAGAATTATTTCCTGCTACCATTAGTAGTAAATGACATTGTGAGTCTTTCACTGTACACAGCAAAAAGAAAGTAATTTTTAGACCAAAACCACCCAAAACATTCTCACTCTTTATCATATCCATTTATCTTGAAATACATACAACATACATAAAAACAAAAAAAAAGGAAGACTTTCAATGGTATTAATGAACTCTAGGCAGCAAACATACAAACTTGGGCAACAATATTTAGAAGTTGTGTAGAGCGTGGTTACCTGTGTAACAGAAAACGTGTTAATTTTTGCATGTTACAGTAAATTCACATCATACAGCACACCAGCCAGGAGCTATCAGGTACTACCCCACGGAATTTAGTGCAGGGTTAGCAACAGGGTAGTTAAGATAGATGCCTTTGTGAGAAGAAGCCACAAGCAACACTAGCTTTGCCTTCTAGTAGAGGACTCTCCTCCCCCTGCTAAAGGCGTCACTAAGGGGGGTGGGAGGACTCACCACACCGTCACTCTGGGGCCTAGGCTGCTTGGTGGGATCCAAAGCAAAGATAGTATACTCAGAGAGAAAAGCAGGTTCTGCTATCATCCCGGCTAGAAGCTGTCATTCAATGCAAAAAGTAGGAAAATGAAAATAAATCAAGTAATAAGGCAAAGAACACTGAACAATTTCAATTTCCCCACAGTATTAAACACGTCAAATAACGCAGCAGCTGGAGACGACAGACACTGATGAAGGCAGCACATAACCACAATAGCTGCTTTAGGTCGTTTCAGAGCAGTCAAAATACAGTTTTGAATAAAGAAACACACAATATAAAAAAATAAAACAAATATCCTTGCTTAGCCAGTGATAAGGACAACGTTTCAGTTGCTGATGCTGTAAATTTCTCTTCAGATTCTGTGGTTACCTTCAGACAACACTGGGCCTTCTGGGCCAGTTATCCATGAAAAACTCTCTCAGTATTAGTTAAAAACAGTATATATCACATAGTTTTGACTCTATATCTTCTAGAGCTCTTGTACCATAGAATTCTAGCTATATTTCAAATATATATATATAAATTCCTTATTAATTTTTTCAAACTACTAGCAGGCTATTTAATAAAACCACCACAAGTCAAATTCACCATTTTATCAAGTCAGTGTCAAAGAGGAGATTTGCATTCCTAGAGACAAAAGAACACTGAGAGACTGGAATGTGAATTCAAACTGGATATGCACATGAAATACAACACAATTTAATGCTGTTAGGGTGCTGAAACAGGTTTGTAAAAATATTCTTGTTTTTTTCCTCACACACAAAAGTTTAAGGTTCAAACTGAACTATTCTGTGATTTCAGAACTGTGCTGTCTGCTGATTAAAGAAAGAAATCGTCATGTCAAGACAATCAGACTTCCTAAAAAAGAAATAGTGTTCTGGTTTCTCATTTCAGAACATTTTTTTATTATTTCAAGTTACTAAATAGTATTTTTTGGAATAATATCTATTAGAATGTAAGATTTTTATGTCTTTTTGTGACTGTTACACTGACTCCAGTGCTCTGGAAGATGAATTATGTAAATTCAAATTGATAGAGGAAAAATATTTTCATGTGCAAGATCTGGAATGCTACATGACTTGCAATCTGTGTCCACAATACCCTTCTGGAAAAAGTATTAAGCACTTAATGTTCAGTGACAGTCATACACTGAAACTGGATAAGATCCAATTTACCCATCCTGCAGAAATAAGGCAAATAAAACTGTAAACAATCTCCTTAAAACAAATAAAACAACAACAATGAAAAGAAACAAAACCCACTGCAAAATTGTGAACCATCTTTACAGAGACAGGTGTACCTGCAGACCACTAATCTACATTTTATGCCAAACTTTTACTTCTCAAACTAGTTAAGTACAGGGAAAAAATGAATATAAATTGATGTAATACTGCTTGAATTTGCAGACATACAGCACCAGGGTCTCTATTATAACTGTTTATACAAACAGTAGAATTTAATTAACAATATTGAGTTTCACAAATGCTAGTCAGAACCCTGATGCAAGAAATCAATCATCTCAGCTTCACCCTACTGTTGCTTGAGCAAACCCTACAAATAAAGAAGGGCAGAAGACTACAGCACTGAGGCAAAACAGTAATCACTGCATCAAAATGAAATTGTAAAATATTTCCTCCCCAGTAGCCAAGACATGAGTTTCACACCTCAAATAGCTACCAAAGACAGAATTGGTGGGGTGCCCAACGATGACAATATTTACATACTTGTTCACAGTATTTCTGTTCCTCCAGCAGCTCATTACCTGCTACATTTTCACAGCTATATTACAGGCAGAGCTCTCTAATGAGTCCTATAATTCTACTTCCTAATGCTTTTCAATACATACATGTATTTTATCTGCACTTTTTTTTAATCAACTGTTCAGTATGGCTTTGAAACTATCTGTCTAGTTACCTCAGGGGGGAAAGGGGCATTAGAAGTCACTAAAAATGATTCACCTGCAGAAGAGGCACATCACAACCTGATAGTCTGTCAAAATTAAACAGATATCAGAATTTCCACAATGGATTCTTGCACTTCTGAGTGGGTTTTAGATCAGATCCTGAATTATCTTAGCTTCAGAAACATTCAAGATCTCTAGTGATATCATGATGTATCACTAGCACCACATTTGCCCTATGCCAATAATGTGATCAATAAAATTGGACAAGCAGGGAATCCATCTGGGTTGAAGCACACTGGAAACAAACAGAATGTCCAGATGGAAATAATCCTTTAACAAACCTTCTCTAATCTTCTCAATGCCTGAAGCTTTCCACAGAAATACTACCAAGATAAATATAAAAAAATACTACCAGTATTTTATTTCAAACATACATACACAAAGGTAAATCAATCTCATACAGACCTTAATGCACAGAATGTACAGTTATGATACTGCTGATCTTTTGTCACAATATTTAACTTCTTTTTCCTAGTAAAAATCTAACCAACCAACAAATATTCCTGTCTTGGAGATAAAGTTACAACTGAGGGAAATTAGGTGACACATGCAGACACTAGACAATGTTATATTTTCTTCAGTATTACCAAGAACAATGCATAGATTAAAAGTAATAATAATAATAATAATAAAAATTACATTTGTACCTTTGTATTGTCAAAGTTCTGAACAGCTTTTGTAGCTCTCAAGTTTGGCCTAAATTAAGCTGTTTTACTTGGGAACTTTCAAACTCCAGAACCAACTATGTTCATATTACTCCTACTATTCCTCCTCCCTCTGAAAAATTATGATGCTTAAATCTTCCTTTGCTAAGATTCTGAGGGGTGAGGCACAAAGGCCAAAGTACATGTGATCCCTGGATCAGAGGGCTTCCTTAACATGCTGTGATACAAAATCCAGAATTTAACAGGGATTAGAGCTTCTTGACCCAAGCCTGGTTGCTCTGGAAATGGCAGTAGCTGAGTCACTGCATTTTGCATGCCTATGACACTAGCAATTGCCAAAAACAACTGCCATTTACTTTCAGGAAAAAAAAAAACCAACAAAACAGAGAGGTTTCGTGGTTCCAGATTTCAGATTCACCTGTTATCAAGCACATTTAACAATTCATTAGCAAGGTGCATCATATCTGTAGGATTTTAATGCTTAAGAGCTTCTATATGGGCAGTTTTGCTATGCTGTATATAAACCAAGTAAGACAGAGGGACAGGGATCAGACTGTAAGCTTGACTAAGAGATGAGCCAGTATTTGCTCACCTACTTCAAGGAGCTTGGGGATGTCAGCTATCAGGCTAAGGGTTTAGTGTTTCAACTCTTTACTAACAAGTAACTCATTACCCGCAGTAAAATAAATAAATTTGATTATTTGTCCAAGTTGGAGAATGCTAGGAAAAAAAAGAAAGTTGTAAATAATGCAGTAATTTGCTGATTTACACAAGTATTTATTTATAGAACATTTGTAGAATTTACAGTGTAACCTTTTATGCCTCATCCCTGCTGTGATCAGGGAATAGGAAAAATTAAAGAAAGAGCTGAAAGGTCAAAGTTCTCTCTGCAACTAAAAAAAGCTCCAGAATCAGAGTGGCATTTTCAGAAAGCAGTAGTAATCAAAATCAATAATTTCTGGTTTCTTATTCATTCTAAAGAGCAATCTAAACATGCCAAAGTACAAAGCAGGAGGTGTAAACCCCATGCTTTAGATACAAACCAAGTTATAGGTAACCTCTGACATATATTGTTATACATAAACCTCCAAAATCTCATTTTCAATTTGCATATCAGAGAGGATAAAGATACAGACATACCTGAACCACTTACACCTTGTCTTGGCAGGGTCTGTTTAGAAGTACTTCAAATTAAGTATATTAATACAGGAAAGATGCAGCATTAACAGAAGTACTGAATATTATTTCAGCTTTACTTGTCCTGCTTTACTGTCCACACTAGAAAAACACTGCAATTCGTTTAAAAATACAGTCACTGTACAGCACTAAAGTGAGACTGAAATGCACTCTGGCTGGTTTATCTTTAGCTCTAAGAGAGGGTCTGCTGTCAATTCCATAACACTCAAGAGAATGTGAGTGGTATCTGGATCTCCATGACTGGTAGGTCATCCAGAGCTTGCTATCAGCTGTTTGCTCTCAGCTGATGGCCCTGAACTTTTCCTGCAGGTAGGGCTGATTTATAAGCATATTATAGAACAGGAAGAAAATTTTGAACTTCCAGCAACTACACCAAAAATGACTGATGTATTTCACCTCAACGTCTGATCAAGTGCCAATGAAGTAACAGTTTGAAAGCCAAACACTATTTTCTCCTAGGAAAGGCTGGAAGAACCAAGTAAGCATCTTTTAATCCTTCAGCACCAAGAAAGCATCTGATATGCAAACTGTCTGGAGAAGTTCTATGGATGTCCCAGTATATGGTTTTTTTTCACACTGCAGTCATGTTTCATGAGCTACTTGCAAGAACAGAATACAGAACTAGACAGACTTATATGTGAAAAAGTGATGAGCTTCTCTGTAACACTGCTTCTGGAGATCCACAGCTCCACTAAAATAGAAGTTAAAGAAGAAAATGGTGCAAGAAACAGAAACTTATCTGTGAATGGAGCATATAATTGATGTTTAAGCTATGCTTTTTTTAAGCTAAGTATTCTGAGTTTAAATCAAACCTTTCACATGCAAGACTTGAAACTTTGATATTACAGCACTAAAAACCTGATCTATGCAAGGAATACTAAAACATTACAGGCCAGAGAGAAAGAACAGAGAATGTACAAGAGAACTATGAAAGACCATAATTTTGCTTAGCTTTCAATGCCAAAAGGGTTATCAATTATTCACAAGCTGCAAGAATGTTTTAGGATAGGACACCCTTCAAAAAATAAATATTTTCAGTGTAGTAAATGTTGCCCAACTTTACTTCATTGCACTGCCATTGCAACTGACACCAGCATGATCAAATGAGAACACTGCAAAAAAATGTCCCCTAAAAGACAATGCATCTATCTAATCAGGGCATGTGTTTCAGAGACAGTATGGAATACCTGCATCTTTAAGGAGATATGCTGCTGAATTATTATGAAAATCTAATCCAACAGACAAACTTCAATGGCTATTTGCTTTTAATCATTCTATTAACATTTATGAGAAGTATTTGGAGGAAGAAGATCTCATGTCTTAATCATTTAAATTTATCTTCCTTTTAATAAAATTTCCAATTTGACATAAAACCAGCCCTTGTAAGAAAAAAAAAGGGAGTTTTTCATTCCCTTACAGATTCACTGCTATCTGTGTATCTAATGACAGGATATGTTTCACAAGTCAAATTCTCACAGCAGCTCCCTAAATCCAAGGATAACTGTAAATCTGAGGTCACTTCAGTACTCTTTCCATTTGTAATCTTATTTCTCCTTCTGTCTTGCCAATCATTCCAGTGCAGCCACCGTATTTAGAGCATGACTTGTGCCAACACAACTTGGCATGGCCTGTGGAGAATTCTTTGCTTCTCCTGTTGGTCTGGAAAAGCAGCCTGAAAAAACAGCCTGCTGGAGGGCAACAGATAACTAATGAAGCAAGATGTGGCTCTCCAGAGAGACAAGGAACACTAGAGAAAGCACTGGCACAAACAGGTGGCACACTGGTTGCACCCAACAACCTTGGGAAATGTGTTTATTTCTTAAGTATTTGATCTAAATTGTGAACAGAGACAGTATTTTTTACTAAATCAATGAAGAAAACTGAAAAAGAAGATAAACCTTCAGGCTCACAAACCTTTGTCAGATCTGGAATAAAAGCAGAGATCCTCAAAAACAAATACAAATTTACTTGTAAATAAAGCATTCTGCCTTTCATTCAGTGTGTGAGTTACATCAACTGAGCAGTTGGTGCTTGTATGAAAAAAGGGATGAGGAGTGTTACCACTTCATCTTTCCCTTTATTCTCTCCCCATGAAAAGAGACAGTAAAATGTCTTCATTTTGTATAGGCAGGGCCAAGTTAAAGACAGACAAAAGCAGTGACTCAGTGGCACAGAGGAACATCACTATCACGGGGTCATATTCCACTAAGGTTTTCCTTCTTCAGAAGCCTGCAAATCTCATCCAAATCAGTCCTTTAGCTTCTAGTACATTCTCCAATACATACACATAATAAAATTTTTAAAAGGAATATTGATATTTGCCCTGGTAACTGATCACAGCAACTCTCAGCATGAACACAGTCACTCTAGGCCACAGTGCTAGTACTCAAGTAATATGACACTTCTAAGCTCTGCATTAAGAACAAAAATTCAGGTTGAAAAAAATAAAAACAACCAACGACAAAAAAAAACAAACCCCAAAGTATCACACCAAAACACAAACCACAAGAAAACATCCCCCTCACCCCTCCTCCATCCCCTATAACAACCAACCAACCAAAAAAACAAACCACCCAACCCAGCAAACTCTCCTTAATGAAACAATTCCTCAGGGCTAAAATTTTTAAGACTTGAAGAAGGATTTAAAAGGTTTCCTAATCTAAGGGTTAGCCATTGTGGCTTAAAAGTCTAGTTTATTAATATTAAACAATTCAGTATTTAATCTAAAAATTGCACTACTCACATCTATTAATTCACAGAAAACAGTGAGACTGAGAAAACACAAGAGTTAATCAAGGGCACAAAGCTCTGTTTCTTTTTTTTTCTTTTTTTTTTTTAATACAAGAAACCAGTTCTCAACTGACCTCTTTGTCTGGTGTTAAAGTGCCTTCATCATTCTGATCTGTAAGTGAAGGTGTTCTGCTTCTGTTGTCAGTTGGTTGAAGGAATCTGAAAGAGGACTACAGAGAGATCACATGTATCAGCAACTTCTATTAATTCCAGAACTAAATATTCCATATTATATTTTACTTCAGTGATGACTAACTACATCATCTCAGTAAAGCCTGGTCTAGATCTTCTTTGAAAAGACATTTCAAAACGTCATTCAACAAGAAATGCCAACATAGCTTCAGTGCATCACCCTTACTTTTTAGCCTAAATCTATAGTTTGAGGTACATTTTGTAATCTTTGGATACTAATGAATTAACTCCAATAATAAACAAAACACAAATGTATTTCAGTATCAGTCTTAGTTACAGGTCTGAACCAGTATATCCAGTGTTCTCAAAAGAAGATACTACTTGAAAAACATAGAATCATAATATTTTAGGGGTTGGAAGGGATCTCTAGAAACCACTGAGTCCAACCACCCTGCCAAAAGCAGAATCACGTAGGGCACATCAACCAGGAACACATCCAGATGGGTTTAGGTGTCCAGAGAATGAGACTCCACAACCTCTCTGGGCAGCCCCTTCCAGCCTCCATCACTCTCACAGGAAAGAAGTTCCTCCTCATGTTGAGGAGGAATCAAACACCTCACCAGGAAATCAAACACTTCACCTGCCATCAAATAAGCATTCACCAAGAAAAATTCACAACAAAAATATTCATAGAATTTGAAGAACAGTAACCATCTATTTGTGCCATTAGCCTACTACCCTTTTATTCCTACTCCATAAGCTAATGCCAGCGATACATGTAAAGATCACTTCTGCTCTTACCAGAGAGAAAAAAGCTTTCAGAAACTTTGGCACCCACATGCCAAAGTTCAGAAGGATAACTTGGCACTGGCCTCAATGGTTCCACAGTTGCTGCTGTACTGAGCTATCTAGTCAATGTACAGTCCCTTCAGAGCATGGGGCTCGGCGGCACCCCTGCTCACTGCTTTTAGGTGAGGAACAGCAAGACTATGGAATGAAAGTTGGAGACAACAAAGAAACAGTAGCTTAACACATCAGCTGGAACTACCAGTAGCAGTGCCTTGGGAGCCCTGCATCGGCCTTCCTTCCAAGAATCCTGGGCTTCTGAAGTTACAGAAACAGCATCTGGGGGCCCTGATGTCATAGAGCCTCCACCCGGCAACGCAGCAGACACAGTGTCCCAGGGCAGCATAAAGGGGAGGAAGCCTCCTTCCAGGGCCAGCCCAAACATCCCCCATGTCCTGGCACTGGGTACCAGGGAGAAGAGCTCAGCACCTCCCTTTCCACTTCTCCCTCTCAAGAAGCTGTAGGGAGTGCGGAGGTCACTCCTCAGCCCCCTCCTCTCCAAACCAGACAAACCCAGAGGCCTCGGCTGCCCCTCAGAGGCTCAAGGTCTATCAGTATTATTAAAGACTGAGGCAAAAAGCACATTATTGTCTCTGCTTTTTCATCATCCCTACTTGTCAGGTGACCATCTTCAACAAGTATCAGTCCAAGAGACACCTAGAATTCCAATAGCTATTTTTTTTTTCCTATCAGCTCTTAGAAACTGGTGTGTTCTTCAGCTTGTGAGGGGCAGAGCACAGGTATTCTGAGATGCTGTAACTTAACTAACCATATGAAAGAGGGAGGCCCATAAAGACCTCCTCGGAAAATGTGTTACACTTGCAAAATTTTACCTCCAGATTTAATAAAGTCTTCAGACAGTAAATTTAGTCTCCAAAACATAGAAGTCAAGGTCTCAAAGCAGAAAGTATGAATAAAGCAGAGAGGGTATGGTGAGTGAAATTTCCCTACAACAGAGAAAAATAAGAAATGAGTGCAAACAAAAGTTTCATAAAGCTAAGAAATGTTAAGTATTTGGGAAATTTGTTTTGAAAATGTCTCAAGAGAAAGTATCCGATAACCTATATGATGAGAGAGCACAAAGTAAGTGGAATGCATTTTAAGCATCTGAATGACTCAAAGCAAGGTAATAAAAGTATATTCCACAATCTCTTCAAGTACATTTACTTTTTTTCTTACTCTCTCCAGTACATTTTACAGGTCTCAAAACCATTTCCTTTCTCATTTACAGAATCAGTTTTAAATGAGATATGCATGAGCAGACTAGTCTATTTTACTTCTAAGATCAAATTTAACTCCCATTTCCTTCTAGTGTTACTTGAGGGTGACAAGAACAAGCAATCCTGCAAGATTACTATTTTACACAAAAATGAAAGTATGTTCTCATTTTCTGCTTCTGCCTTTCAATGCCTGTCAACCCCTAAATTACATCATCTACTCTGTCCACAGTAGAGCAGACTAGGTGAAAACATTTATCACAATCTATTGTATTAGGTTTTATGCAAATTGTCAGTGTTCATTTTCACAACCAAATAAAGACTATATTACACTGCACTATACCACCCTGCTGTGTGCCCAGGCCTAAACATATTCACAAGGCTGATTTTCAGCAAGCACCAACCCTTCAACACATGCACTGAGTATCCTGAACTAAGTGGGTTACGATATTTTGTGCAAGGTACCACAATGAAGCTGCTGCTTATTGAAAATAGTCAGCTTTGCAGCTCAGTCTCTACACTGCACTGAAAGTTCACCACACATGCCAGTGCAGGACAGCACTGGGAACAGCCACTGCCAAATATATGTATCACTTAACTAGAGAAGACCCAGAGTTAATAATTCTTAAAGGGCTTAAAATGAAACTCAACGAGCTACATAAAGCTTTACAGTAGAACCAGTTCTAAAAATACTGCCCTTATTTGACAAATGAGTGATTTAAAAAAATACCAGGAGCTGAACGTCAGCAGTTTTGGAGCCCTGGTCTAACGCTGAGACTATGCAGTGTCAGATCTCCCAGTGCTTCAAATTACATTTAGATCAAGCTCAACTCATCACCTGTTTGTAAAACTAACCCAATTATCAACATATAGCTTAACATTCACATGATAGAGCATTTATACCAGGTTTATTATTTTAGATTCCAAGATGCAAAGGATACTTAACCCGGAAAAAAGCCAGAGGCATACCAGACAGTATCTTTGAGCACTTCTGCTTCAACATAAACATAAAATCATCACTTTTTTTTGGCCACTGTCACTTTCACAGACTCTCTGTACCCATGTCATATCTAATGTGCATTTTTATAATCTAAAAACAGCTTCTAGAATCCGACACTAAACATAATTTTGTGGAACTGCACACAAGAGAAAAACGGCCAATTAAATTATGGCATAAAAAAAATGACTTGCTTTCAGCTTTATACTATATTCTCAGTTTTTCCACAGTCAAAAAACACGCAAGAACAAGGTAAACAAACCAGCCCTGTAAGTGTTGGAAACAGAAGGAACTTACAGGAACTGAAAGAATAAATACTAAATAAAATACAATTTAGCAATTTCTATGCTGGATTGATAGTGAACATTAAATCGGCATTCCTTTAAACCTTTAAGAAGAAACCCACTTCTGTTTCACTCGATTTGGTGTTGAAGCTATAAACGGCTTTTACATTCCTCTCAAAGAGCCCCTGTAGAGGGGTTAAAAGGAACAGTCTCGGGAGTCCCTCCAGAGGCTTCCAGGACGGGAGCCGGGTCGGGAACAACAAAGTGGCCTTTCCAAGTTCCAGCGAAGCCGAGCAGCGCTGAGCGGAGCTCGCCGGCCGGCCCAGCCCGCACCTCTCGGCCGGCCCCCGAACGCAGGACGCCGAGCGCTGCGCGACGCGACCCGACCCGACTCAACCCGCCGCCCGGGCAGCCGGACCGGTCCGACCCGCCGAGGCCTCGCCGGGCGAATCGCGGCCCTGCCCCGCCAGGCACACCGCCCCGCTCCGGGTGAAAAGCCACCGGCCCCCGTGAGAGAGCCCCGTGCCGGCTTCTCGCAGCGACCCGACGGAGCATCCCCCGCTCGTCTCCCCAGTGCCGGGGTACCTGTGGCG